>PVHY01004471.1:0-93867 GCA_004024945.1 Uropsilus gracilis
AGTAGCAGGCAAATAAGAGTATCCAGTTAAGGTTAAAGGTAATTGCAGTTAAGTACTGTTTGTAGCCTGCTTTAGAGAAAGAAGCAAGCAGATAGGGGTAAACAGTTAAGTCAGAAAATCTCTTTTTTACCCACTTTCAGTTGGCGTCCCTGCACTGCACTGATTGTCTTGCATTGGCTTGGTATTTTAGCAGAGAAGGCTGGGGATGCAAAGGAACTGCTTCTGAGAGAGAAGCAGGCAGATAGCGCTATCCAGTTAAGTCAAGTCAGAAAGTCTCTTTTTACCCTGTTTCAAAACAATCCTACTTTTGGTGCTATAATCCACAGACTATCAAATTCACCCTTTTACAATGGGCAACTCAGTCTTTCTAGCATGTTCAGAGAGTTGTGCCACCATCACCACTGTGTAATGTGAGAACATTTCCATCACTGCAAAAAAGAAGCGTCTCATCTATTATTCCTCTTTTTCCCTTTTCCTCAGTGTATGTCCTGAACTACATCCTGTCTCTGGACTTGCCTGTTTCCAACACCTTTGCTTGAAGGGCATGTAGGCCTAGCCTTCTAGATGCCCGGAAACATGCCCGAGCATATCAGAGACCCCTGCGGGTATTTATGCCTCAGTTTGTCCTTTAAGATTGTTGAGCAGCAGCTTTACTTTCCTCACATAGTCACAGAATTCAGCAATTGCCACAGGCTGTGGGGGACAAGTACACTGAGACAGAGCCGTGTGCTCACAGAGCTTTCACCTGCTCACCAGACCAGGTGAAGACAATTCCTGAGGATGGATCCAGGGAGAAGCCAGGTCTGCCGCGTAAGACAGTTTTCTGGGAGGGTTTCCTGGGACCTTCAGGCTTTCTGTTGTCTCCAGGTTGCTGAGGTTTTCACAGTTACCAAGTTTGCAAGAACCTTGGTTTCCCAGGAGACCGCAGAACTGAGGATGGGATGATGGGACCAGGGCAAGTTAAAATACTACAAAGCTCATAATGCTTGTTATAAGTCACCCTTTAGAGAAATATTCTTTTAATCGATGCCAACTTTTTGGTTACATTCCAAAGTTCTGACAGCTTGACTTTCCTTATTTTTCCAACACTTTTATTTTAGGAAGGAACAGATTTTTTTGAGGCCCTTATCCAGCCTTTCAGGGAGTGCTTCATCCCTCAATCATTTTTACCCTTTTCAGCTACTCTATTACTTATTTACATTTAGTCTAATATTGGGAGTTCATTTTCCTTCTTTTTATATGAAATAAATATAACCTTATCTTGCATATTCTCTTTAAATGGGAGACTTTTTTGTTTTTTTGGTAAATCACTATTCTTTCTTTTCCATTGTATCACCCTACCCCTGCTAAGTTAACCCATGTTAATAGCCTAATTTGTATGATTTTATAGTTTTTTCCATGCTTACACAACCACATGTGAACATATATGTAGATACATAGACACAGTTTATTGCAAGTACCTTTTTCATCACTTTAAAAAAAATAAACATTTATCACATATAGTTTTATACATAATGTTTTTCTCATTCAAGAATATGTCATGTAAATAGCTCTAAAATGATGAATTATGTCTAATTCATTGCTGTGATAACTGAATTCATAATTTATTGTAATCATTCTCCTAATAATGGACATTCATTTTATATTTCATTTCCCCTCTCAATGAGGTACTGAGAATCTCTTTCCTAAAGATAAAATGGCATGATAGTGAGACTATCTAAGTAGCAATGATTTATTAGTAGTGATTACTCTGTGTCTAAATGCCCTAAATACATCCTCCTGATTCACTGAAGAATCCAAATCTACAGTCATTCTCTTTCTAGTTATTTGTTTCTTTTTTCTTTTTTAAAATTAATTTTATTCTTTTAAAAACTGATTACACAACACACATATATAATATTATATATATGTATATTTTACATCATTGTCTACCCCAAAAGTTTTCCCACCACCTTATCACCTATGAACCATCATCTTAATCTCTTGTGCCATCTCTGTCCTGATTTTACCCTCTCTCCCTCTCTTGCTCTATGCTTCAGTTCTGCTGACAGTTTTTAATTTTCCTTGTCCTTTTGTTTGTTTTCCTTCTATCCTACACATAGGTGAGATCACGCAGTATTTCTCTTTATCTTTCTCACTTATTTCTGCTGACATTCTTTCCAGATCCATCCATGTTATCACAAATGTATCAAATTTGTCTTTTTTGATTGATGGCAGTTACTTGGTTCTAATGCAATGTATCTATTAACTTGAAAGCCACTTTTGTAAGAATGAGAAGCTAAGAGGGTCAAAGCTATTCTTCCAGTTTTATCTGGATTACTATTCATCAGGCAACAGTTCAAGGGAAGATGTTGGGAAAGGGGATCTAATGAGACATCTGAGATCGAGTCTCTTTCCCCCTCTCTCTGACATTTCTAATCTTGTCAAGAACTGAATCTATGTCTTCATTATATTCTTCACCTGTCAGTCTGCTCCCTCAGCATCATGTACCTGTCTCTGTAGACTACTGATGCTTATCATGACTGTGTTAGGTTGTCAAACAGTATTTCTCCCTCTGGGGTCTAAGGAACTGCAGATATATTCTGGGAATCCAAAATTCTCTGTAAGAATTTCTTACATTTTAATTCTTAATAATTTAAATCTTAATTTATTTTCCTAAATTCTTGATGTACACTTCAGTGTAGGACATTTTAATGGTAATACAAAGTAATTAATTATTAATACAAGGTAATAAACTGAACAGCCATCTTAAAGCAAATATTGGACAGAATTGTGGTGCCTCTGAGTTGCATTTCTGCTGACGTTGCTAAGTGATACCATTTAGACTGCTAAAAATGACTAAAGAAGACAACTTTAGTGATACAGAAAACTTTATCGAATGCTTCCTAAAGTGGGTAGTTTCCTTTTGGAGCACTGCAAGATGCGATGAAAGGAAGGAACTATTGCTGGGTGAAACTGAGGGACCCCAAACTCTTAATGAGAAAAGCCCATGTGGCCCTTCTAAGGATCCTGCCACCTGTACACTTAAAATGCAAAGAAAGCGGATTCTCTGCATGTGCAAATATTTTTTAATTGATGGTAAGTGAAAAAAGGGGAGAGAGAGAGAGAGACAGACAGACACACATAGAGAGAGATTTTAATAGATTCCCAAACTCCAAAATTACCCATCCCCTCATTGGCTTATCAGGCAGTGCCAAGAACTGAGCTACCATAAGATTTGATTTCAGGTACCTTCTGGCAGGGGAAAATAAGCAAGACAGTGAGCAGGACTCAGAAGGCTGGGAGAGAAGGAGAGAACCAAAATGCACAAAATACCATCCAATATAATGCCTGCCATTCTTGCTACAGAGCCTGCCTGCCAAAGTGTTAAAGCCAGCAGGCTCAAGGACCAGGAACAACCCCCAACACACACACGTGTGTATTTATATGTGTGTCCATATATATATACACCTTATTCTTCCTCTCCAATAGCCTCCCATGAAGCCTACTTCATGGCATGCTGTGAGTTGTAGTTCAAGTTGTCTGAGATGTTGGAGGCATAGAAGGGGGGTAAGTTAATGGTGCCAGTTTCTGAAATCATTGTGCCGTGTCCTGTAACAGAAGCCTTTACAGAATGGAAAGCAAAGGAGAGAAATAGAAAATATCCGATGGATGGAAGTCACATCGTCAACCTTATTTGGGGTGAGAAGTATCAAGGAACTAAGTAGAGAGCCCAGATTTGGCTTCATTTTGGGAATCTGGCTGACAGTGTTACTTTTCTGACCTACAGAAACATTTTTAAAATTCTGGTCTGCTCTGTGGCGCTCCAGACAGGAGTGGCACCATCTTGGGCTTAGAAAGTTGTTTCAACAGATGTTTACCAACCATCATGCAAGGAACAGAGTCTACCTTGATAGATATTCTTCTCCATGGCAGGAAAAAAACGTACTGGCAAGCTGTACAAAGGACACCTTTGTGGTAATTCAAATAGAGAAAAATGGCTAAATCAGCTGAGACACATGGTAATACAACTTTCCCAAAGACTGAACATGTTTCTCAAGAGATGTTCCCTCCTCAACGTGTTTTAACAGAGCAATGCTAATATTAATTCATGAATATGAGTTTTGTTAGTGTTTTTAGCTTTATATCGGTTTAATTTATACATATCAGTTTTATAGTTGCACGTGACCTATAAGCATAAAAGGGTTTAAATATCTAATTTTCTTATATACTTTTGACCTATCAGCATAAAAGGGTTTAATATCTGATTTTCTGTATACTTTTCTAACTTTTTTCATGTGAAAAAGCCTGTACAGTTCTTTGGCCGGTGAAGTAAATTATGAAGAGAAATTAGAGTTTGAGTTGCTTGTGTCCTACCCCTAGAGAATGCAGCAGTGTTCTGTAGTTAGCTCTTAACTTTATGTATGCCAAGTACTCCTTGGATGATTCTGATGAAGTCTAAAGGACCTTTTTAAGAATTATTTGGTGCTTAAGAGGAATGACGTAGAATCACAAGAGAAGGCAATGTTATTAAAGTTCAGCTATTGAAATATTAGAAATATAAATTGTGATTGTAATACATGTGTTTATTTATTATCCCATTAAAATAATATCAACAATAAGCCCATAACTCATTCTATAGTAGGGATAAAGACAAATAGTGTCTTGGAATGTCTGCAATAACTATGTTATGAAAACAGCTGATTTTAAAATTGGTTTACAATTATCATCACCTACATTGGCCTTTTAATTATTAAATTTAATCATCTTTAAAATGACTAATTAAAATTTAACTATTCAATTCATTTTAATTATGACACTGCAGTTGGTGTTTAATGGAAATAGAGATACTGTTTTTTCTATGATCCACATACCACCTAAATTCTGTATAGGAGTCTGTTGGAGTCTTTGAATTCTGATTAAGGGTAGGTGCTTTAGAGGAAAGAAATATTTGAGGGGTAAATTTAATTGAATATGAATCCCCCACCTAAGCTGTTTTACTGGAAATAGTCACAAATTTATTCTGGATACTATCTCTTATGTTCTGTTGGATCCCAGCATAGAAAACAATGTCCAGTTCCCCTACATATTCAGCTGCATTCTTTAACTTCAGAGAATATGAGTGTCAGACTTGGGTCTCTTGGTAATGTCCACATGCCCCAAAGAACAAGTGAAGCATTTAAATAATGGTTGCATGCTTGCCTGGTTAGTGTGGTGGCACACAGTCAAGACCTGCATAGTTCTTGGGAGAGGGAGAAAGGAAACTCAAATGTAAGGATGGCCTCTCTATCATTTTCTCCAGCAATCTTTTCCTTCCTCCTCATTCCATCTTGAGAAGACTCTGTCCTGGTATGTACTGGGTACCTCCCAGAGAAAGCAAACTCAATTATTCGCAGAGCCAAGTTTTTGAAAGGGAAAATGGAAAAGAGCCTGTTTCACTCTCCTTTGGCTATGCTCCTATTTATCCTTTTTTAAAAACTTCTGGACAAGACTTCCTGACCCTCCCTGCAAATGAATCTTGCACTGGCCCCTAAGTGACGTGTGTTCCTGCAGGGAAAGTGCCTACAACACAGAACAACCTAGCAGAGTCAGTCAAATCATCATGTCAACAAGGCTCCTGGCTCAGCCTTTTCCTCTCCAGATTCATTTGCAGTTTCCTATTCGGAAAGAACAACTTTTGACCAACATGGAGAAGAAAACAGTAGTAGGCTGATAACAGCTTTGCCAAAACAGTCCTAGTCAAACGCAAGGACAAGCATTTAAAAGCTAAGTTTCAGTAAAAGTGAAAAACCAAACTCCACCAGACCTGTAGCACTATCCTTTTTACCTCTGAAGGGATGGCAGCATTGTATATGCTTTTTTGATCTGAATCATTCAATTTACTGAATGTCTCAGGTTTTCAGTCTTTATTCAATTTTGCATTGAGCAAAGAAATTCATCGGTGGGAATCTGTTTGCTGTTACTCGTACCCTGGGAGAATGTGCCTTTTCACTTACTGCTCGTTGAAACGTGTGTGGGAATGAGTTTTCCAAGCCAAAACTTTACATCCACATTCACACATAGTGCAAGCCACTCATTCATTGTCTTTTAGTTTCACCCATTTTCTTTCTTTTTCCTTTTCCTTTTTATTTGATTGCACATGTATATATATTTTTACATCGCTGTCTTCCCTTTAGGTTCTCCCATCACTTGTCACCTGTGAACTATCATCTTAATCTCTTGTGCTCATCCCTCCTCCCATTTCACTCCTTCCCCCCTTCCTTGCTTTATGCTTCAGTTCTGCTGATAGTTTGTTAGTTTTAAGTTTTCCTTGTCTTTTGGCTTGTTTTCCCTATGTCCCACACATAGGTGAGATCATTCAGTATTTCTTTTTCTTTCGCTTATTTCCACTAGCATGATTCCTTCTAGCTTCAGTTTTACCCATTTTATTCTTCTATTTTGTTACTCTTCCTCATCAACCTACTATTTGCATGCGCTGCTTGAATTGGTCCAACTTATAGTTTATAATTATATTAATTGGTGTGGACTCATTCTGATGGCTCTGCACTCTTCCCAGCTTTGGAGAGATCTCCATTTTCGAGAGTCTGGGTCAATATTCTGGAGAGCACCTTCCTTCATTAGCATGAAAGAGGGGAATGAAATTCTGAGATTCAGTTATGTAGACTAGACAGGGGAATCAGAAAATGTGTCCCCCAAATCACCAGTTGTCTAGTGACTGCCTGGAACTATAAATGGATCTTGAGAAGTTTTGAAAGGGAGATTTAGAAATAGAAGAAAATAGGATTCATTTGGATTCCCGCTTTTTTCTTTAAAAGAGAAGCTTGCTAATTCCTATAATTTTTATCTTATAATAAATACACCATTGTTCTAAACACCTTAAAGTTTTATTTACAATTATAGAAATAAATTTTAGGATCAAAGTGAATTCTAAGGGGTTTCCATTTTTCATCAGCTAAAATGGTTTCATTATTAAATTAAAAGCATTTGTAATATGATTTGTCATGGATCAATTGAATAGAATCATTTGTTTTGGTTTTTACCTACAGACTATTGGAAAATAATCGATATTAGATATTGATGAGGATTTTATCACCTGGGAAGTATGAGAAATAGAATTCTACGCTTCCTCCTTGAAACTACTTTCCAATTCTTCCATAATTTATTTAGTTGTGAAACTCAGAGTTTGTTTCTGCTCTGGTGGTTTGTTTGTGTGTACTGGGCAAAGACCTGTAGGATATTCATTTTAGCGGATAAAGATGATGATAAGCTGATGGATGTTAGGCCATAGTCACTATTTTGCCCCATATTCAGACTCAACAGTTGTTTTTCTTGAAGTCTCTTTTTCCTTTCAGATTTTATTGACTTGCCATCATTTATACAATTATATAATTCTTGGAGTCTAACTTCATATCCCCACATGTGTCTGTGTCTTCCTCACTCTCCACCAAATCTCAAGTGTCACAACTTTATCACTGTAACTTTTTTTTTAAATAAATAATTTGGAACAGTTGCTCTGGGAAAAAAATAGAACTCTTAAGTAGTTATGTTGTAGCCAGTCTGTGAGATAGCAAAGTAGATGATGTGGGAAACTTCAGACACTACTTATGCTCAAAGAGGTCCTATTCCTCTGTCCTTCTTTGCTAGTTCTCCCTTTGGCACTGGGAACATCTATACTAGGTCTGTCACATCATTAAAAACTCAGAACTTGTCTGAGTCACAGATGAAGAAGAATTTCGCCTCAGGATGAATCAAGCATCAGGTTTTGCATTTATAGGGTTTAGGTGATATGTAGACAAGACATTGGACTTTAGACTTTAGCATTGATGTTAGAAAGACTAAAGAATTTTAGGACTGTAGGGAATGGAATGAACGTATATTGTTTTTAAAAACAACATGGATTTTGGAGGACTGGGGTAGAATGCTTTGGGGTAAGTGTATGTATATGGATGCATTTGGTAAAATGCATATGGTAAAACCCTGATCTTCAAGGGGATGGTATTAGGAGATGGAACTTTTGGGAGGTAATCATGGTTAGATAAGGCCATGAGTAATTCCAATGATAAGATTAGTAGTCTTACAAGAAAAGACATCACCAGGAGAATACTCTCCCTCCCTCCCTCCCTCCCTCCCTTCCTTCCTCCTTCCCTCCCTCCCTCCCTCCCTCCCTCCCTCCCTCTTTCTCAACTCCTGCTTCTACTAAAAAAAAAAGAGAGAGAGAGAGAGCTAGATCATGTGAGTACCAGGTGACAAAATGGCCATCTGCCTCCCATGGGGTGGACAAACTCAAACTCCTAGAGTGTATGACCTAGGAGAACCCCCAAAATCAATAGCATAGGAGAACCCTGCAAACTCGGTAGACCTTGGTAGACCAGGAGACCCCTGTGGGCCCAGCCGATCAGCAAGAGACACAATATGGAAACACCAGCAATCAACTCCTCATTCCTTGCCCCTATACCCATATAAGCACCTACTTCTCACCAGGTCAGTGCCTACACACTCGGGAACCCTCTCTGCTTGAAGAGCTTTCCTGTTCTTCTGCCTACATATATGTTAGTGGACTTTTTGCTTTTCTGTGAGTTTGGTGTCAAGAATTCTCTCCTCACCAAAGATAAGAACCAGCTAAGAGTCTACCTGGGTGTCAACTCCAGACCTGATCCCTAAAATCTTGATCCATCTATGATTTGACTCTGTCTGAGAAGACTTTTTACAAATGTTTCAATTGATTCATTAAAAAAGGTATCTTACTTTCATCTCCTACATGAAATACATTTCAGATTTGGATTCAAAGACGGAGTTAGTTACGAGGCCAAGCGCTTCACAGAGAGTTCTGAACTTCAGCATTTTTGTTCCTTCTTGTCTTACTCTGAATGATTACTGGCCTCCCTAAGGACATGATAATTTTTGCAGATTGATTTGTTCTAGAACTCATTCTGGTAAACAGTTACTTTTCATAGGAGTTACCTAGAGTAGAGAATGACTTTCCTTGTTTCACTCTGCTAGCGTATCCTCATTTGGATGGACTTCATAGTGCAACAGATGTATGCATTAAGTACTCCCAATCTACTTGGTGACTATGTGAGGACATGTAACTTATTTCTGATAAGTGATTGATCGTTTTCTTTAAAAAGATTCAGTTTTTACTAATTTTATTTTTTTCAATTTAAGGAAGATGTAGTTACTTAATTTATTTTTTATAATAATTATATATATATTACACCATTGTATTCCCCAGGGTTCTTCTACCACCATATCACCTGTGGGCCATCATTCTGATCCCCTGTGCTCATCCCCTCCCTGACCTCTCCCATCCCACCCCCAGCTGTACACTTTAGTTTAGTTGTTTGCTTGTTTTGACTTTTCCTTTTGACCATTTGTTTGTTTTTCCTATATCCCATCTATAAATGAGACCATCTGATTTCTTTTTCTTCTAATCTGATTCCTTTTAGGTCCATCCATGTTATCACAAATGCTTCAAATTTGTCATTTGTAATTGATGAATAATATACTGCTGTGTACATGTACCACATCTTTTTCACCCATTCATCTGTTTGGGGAAAGGTTATTTTCACATCCTGGCATTTATAAATAGTGCTACGATAAACATCTGAGTACAGGTGTACTTTTGTCTTAGTGTTTTGGTATCCTTTGGATAGATTCTCAGGAGAGGACTTGCTGGGTTGAATGGTAGTTCCATTTTCATTCATTTGAGGGCCAGCTTTTTTATCAATTTTATAGAAACAGCTTTATGTCTAGTGCCCAGAGAGAGCCATGAAAATATTTTACAATGAATGAGTTAAGTTTACAATGTTTAAAATCAAATAGTATCTTTACTAGAGTGATACAGTGGGAAAGAAAAAGCTAAGGCTCATAAAGATCTGGTTTGAATTTTAACTCTCCAATTTAATATCCCTGTGACTTTGAATGCCTTCTCATTCTCATTGAATCTACCTCATCATCTGTAAAAGGAGAATAAAAAGAACTTTTTTATAACATTCTGGGATGGTGTAATAAGGTGTTATCATAAAGTAGCTAGAGAGCATCTAGTCGAGAAGATACTCAAAGATCTTTTATCCGTTTAAAGTGCTTTACATCACTATAAAACAATATAATGGGAATGAAGTTTAAAATATCTTTCATCTCAAGAGATGATTGGATAAATACTATAAAGGTTTACTTAGGCTTTTACTATAAACATTCCTCATCTTATCCTCTTTCTCAATCATGTATTTTTCTTGCTGAAGATATCTGCTGATAAAACATCAGCTGAACAGCAACATTATGATGTCATCAATGCATGTGCTGAAAGCTTGTTATTGAATCATGTCTTGCTGGGAAAGGTGTTTTAGAGTCAAGGAACTATTAATAATAAATACTTCTGTTCTGCCAGAAACGGTGTCAGAACAACATTTTGTTCATTACATCTGTTTTTAACACCCCCTTCCATTCTACCAGTTGAAATAACTTATTTAAAAGAAGATACAATAATTGAATAACAACGTCTCTACATACACCAAGTTAATTGCATCTGCTGTGTTTTTAATACAGTTTGTACGCATTCCTATGTTGTACACATGACCTCTAATTCCTATTAGATACCGTAGTAAGTTTTTAGGAAAGAAAAGCACATTTTTCTCAATCCTCTGGAAAAATGAGCAACAATATTAAGTGAGTCTCTTTCTCAAAGTACCCTTCGCCACCTTTTCCCATCAAGAAATAACTGCCTGGTGCCCGTATGTAGCTGGCTTGTGGAAACTCATGCCCCCAGTGAGAATGTGCACACTACAATGCTAGAATTACATGTTTCAAAGTGAATGGAAATGTTTGAAGAAAAGAAATAATATTTGACACAATTGTTGAGGTGGGAGGGATGCTAGGGAATTTAGCCAATTACTTGAATCTAAAAGGTTTGAAGTCAAAATGTTAGAGTAATTCCCTTTTATATTTGTTGGTTTTGTGCAAAATCTGGACTAAATTTATTGAACTTTTCTGCTCAGAATCAAGTGTTTCAATCTTTCTTTTTCAGAAGCAATTATGATTTTCAGTCTTTGTAGCTAGTTTTCTCTACCAATAGTAATTATCTTTTTTTTTAATCCCTTTGCACTCTGGACCTTATATAACTTTCAAGCAGCTGTTCATCTTCATTAAATCTCCCCTAATCATTCACCCTACACTAAATTCTTGCTTTATTGAATCCATTGGCATTTGTTGTGCTTCTATAATAGAGTGGAAAAATATTTCCTTAAGGGATAAAGGACTTGTATATCAGTCTCATTTCTGTTGCTACCTGTGTGTCCTGAAAATCATGTTTGGTCCCACTACCTACCTACCTATTTGTCCATCCGTCCATCCATCCATTCACCATGCATCCATCCATCCATCCATCCATCCACCCATCAAAGTTTCTTCATTTATAATGAGACAATATGTGTTATGTTATTAGGAGTATATTTTATAATAGGACAGTGCTTTAAGAAACCATTATACAAATGTAATACATTATAATTTTTATCTATATTGACTATTTTGAAACTTATTTTGAAGAGTTCATATTATTCTCTTATTATCTCCTGAATATAGGGTTCTCTTTTCCCAAGAGAATTTATTAGAGAGGGAAATGTCTTTTGTTTTTTCTTTTGTGCAATTCTTATTACCATGAACATAGTACAGGAAGCCCAGAAATAGTTTCCTGCCCATCTTGTAGTCATCCAACAATTTCTCATTAATCAGTGTTTTATTTTATTATTGGGCTGGATGAGTCTCTTGGTTATTCGAATTGCTTCAAATGTAGTCTCTCATCAAGTATGTAAACCTAAAAGCTGATAACCCTTAGAGAAAATAGCATAATATAAAATTAATATCAGATGTGGTCAGTATACATGAGTGTATCATCCAGTACAGACACAGAGTTTGTGATACATATCATTACATGCCTTTTCTTCTCTTCCTCTCATGGACCATTGGTTCTTTTTCAAGAACTTGCTTGTAGCATAATAACCCATTCACTTTCAGGCAAGGTGGCTTCAAATCAACATGGAATTGAAGATATGGATTAATAGCTATGTCCTTCTAGGTAGATGTCTTAACTTTTTGAAACAAGTTTCCATCTGTATAATGTAAATATGCTATCATTTCCCTGGGTTATGAAAATAAAACTATTGTAAGAAAGAGAATTTGAATACTTATTTAGGAGCCCTGCACAAGGTTGGCTTTCAAGAAATGTTTTCGTGAGGCTGAATTTTCCACATATAGTCTCATGTTTTTGGTGAAGACAAAAATAACCAGCAGCTCTTCTAAGCAAGTTCTTCTGCTTATACTACAAATATGCAATTGTGTCATTCTGAAAACTATTGTTTGTATGTTTTCCCACCTGTGATATGTGCCCACGCAAAAAAGGCATGTTAATTCCCCCAACTAAAAGACATGAGTGTCACGAAACACACCCAAATTTCCCCACCTCAGCACACATGCATATTCATGAATTGGAAATCATGTATGTATATATGCGTGTGATTTTTATTCTGTCTGAATATATTTACTTGGATTTTATTCTCTCTAGTTCTTTTCTTTCCTATCTTGTGTTTGAAGTTTTGATGAGATCCTGGGAAGTGTTGTACCTTGATATTTTTTTTTTGCCATCTCTATTTTAGGTCTTGTACACAGATTAATTTTACATGTCCTTGATTGCTCTTAAGAATGGAAAATGTGTTTTGTTCATGCCCCACTGAACTCACGTTTGGATGGTCAGCCTGGTCATTTGTGAAGTTTTTCAAATAAGTTTGAAAGAAAAGTGAGATTAGGAAGTGCCCTTAGAAAGGCAGTGGAAAACAATGAAGGATCTGTAGTGAAGATTCTGAAGTCTATCTGAATGAATGACAAAATCTATCTGAATGGAGAGGGGGTGTGGAAATCCATCTGTGATAGGCCACAATTATTCTCTGTTACACACCAGAGAATTGGTCATTTTGATCAGTGATGCAGTCATATTCAAATAGTCTTTCTATAAAAATGAAGCTAGTCTTAAGTAAAGAGATATTTAATTTCTTTGCCAAAGAATTATATAGTGATTTGAAGAGATGTTTGTATTTTGTTGAATGTCTGTTTCTTTCTATTCCTCCCACCAATATGTAGAGTTAATGCTTCTACTGCATTTCCAGACCTTGAAGATTCTACTTTTTAGGAGTAGCTTGTTTAAACAAGAATAAAGCTTTAATATTTCTTTTTTTAATAAAAGTAAAAAGTCTTATAGAAACCAATAAGAGACTATAGACAAAAAATATCTCAGTCTTCAATATTCTCCTTGCCTGGACCTATAGTTAATATTTTTATCATATCAGCTTTGCAAATCTCCTTCTGTTTGGGAAGCAGGTGAAGGAAAGGCTATAGGTGTGGGAGTGTCCAGGAGAAGAGCCAGCTGTGGAAGTGAATAAAAATCATAGGTCCTGAGCATATCTTTTAGTATTGATCGAGGCAGCTTAGAAAGCCTTGTGTCATTATGTGCTTTTAAAGAAAGAATCATGGCATACACATTATTTGGTGATTTGCCATTTTTATTTATCATTTTATAAGCATTATTCTATGTGAGTTAAAAGCCTCTTTTATATAACCAAACTTCTAAAGCTCTTTCATATAACTAAACTTTCTGTTGTTTGTTTCCTAATATTTTATTTATATTTATATGTACTTAATTATGTTTATTGGAGTTCAGTTGGTACATGTTTTAAGGTTACAGGTGCACACCTCTCTACATGTATATTTTCGCATTACTGCTCCCACCAAAGTTCTAATAATGCCACCATTATAGCCCTCGGCTCCGTCTTCCATTTTGCTTATTTTCCTCCTTACCCACTGTCTAGTTCCCTGTGCTGATTGCTTAGGTCATTGCCACCTTTTTAAAATGACAAACTGTTGGGAGCCATGGGTGGGGGAAAAAAGAATAGACCAAAGAGATTGATAATGATCTGAGAGGTGTACTCACATCACAGATCGGGACTCAATGAAAATGAACGGGGCCAATTTATTATGAGTTTAGGGATCCTCATATATTTTGGCAAAGGGATGATCACAGTGAAGTAATAAGCGAAAAACCCAGGATCTGCGCTATGTAGCATGTAGGGTAGGATAATGGGGGATTCATTACCTAACAGGAAAAATACCTGTGGGGTAAAAACCTCTATCTTTCAGGAACATGTATCTTCGGTGGGACATTCCTAGGAGATTAAAGGGCTGTATCAGAGATAAGAAACTTGCCAGTAACCATCTCTAGTGTGCCAAGATGGAGGAGAACAGATAAAAGTGTTCCTTTATATAATGTATAGCTCTTATCTATTATCAGTGCTCCACAATAAACTAGGTAGCAACTTAAGTTTTTCAATGACCCTTTTCACTCACTCCTTTGAGTGACTTTTCTGTCAGGTCCTCACTGAAACAGCTCCTGAGCATCTTGACTGACAACATCAGTCAAAACTAGGTAGAGTGAAGATCGCTGTAGATAAATCCATGTTCACAATTATGATTTTCTTAGGATAAAATTTTAAAAGTGATTAGTAGAGTGTCCGAGGATACATATGCTTCAAAGATTTTTTGGTACATGATGCCTAGTTGTGGTTAAGATGGTGACTGCCAGTCTTTATGCCCACCAGTTAGGTGTGAATGTATTTTTCCACACACTAGCTAAGGATATTGGTACTGTCCTTTTGGGGGTATTAGTGCTGGAATTTATTATTTCATGCACATGTACACATGTTTACATAAATGTACATGCATGTAGATATCTGATTATATAACTCTCATCACTGATAGGATGTGTTTTCTTTTGAACATATTAGCCTAGCTTATTAAATGCATTTGTACACATATAGTTTTGGTGTATCTGCTCCTGATAGAACTGTGCTGTTTTCTAGGTACCTGCATGGATATCACACACAGCCAGTGTCAAATGCTGCCCTACCATACCACGCTAACGCCTGTCTTCTCAACCATCAAAAACCTGGAAATGGAGAAGTTCCTCAAGTTCTTCATGTACCTCCATCGCCTCAGTTGCTACCAGCATATCTTGCTTTTTGGCTGTAGCCTTGCCTTCCCTGAGTGCATCCGCGATGGTGATGACAGGTATTTGGGAACCCAAATCATTGAGCGATAAGATGAGTTGTAGCTGAAGTGTCTGAGAGGAACAAAGTCTACCCAAACTGCCATCTTTTTGTTGTTGGAAGAAGAAACCTAAACCGGTCAGATCTGGTTGCACTTCCTTGACAATGGAATTTTTCTTAACCTAGAATAATTTGCTGTGTGGGGAAAGTTACTCACTGTTTGATTGATGCTACCAGCTGGGCTGCTCAATAGCTGTTTCTGTGAGGACCTGATAGAAGACTCACTCAAAGGAGTGAGTGGAAAGGTCATTGAGAAGACTACTGACGGAGGGGTGGGTGGGAGAAAACACGTAAGCAAGGGAGGCACGCAAGTCTCCTGATGAAGGAATGCTGCGCTGCCGTTGAAGGAGGGTGCAGGTGGGTGGCATCTGGAGAGAGTGGCTGTGGGGAAGGGTCTTCCAATAGCCAAATATCATGACAGCAGGCAGAGGAGTTCCAGTCACCACCAACCCTTCAGTCCTGCAGGGCAAGACAGGAAATAAATGCCTGGCTTCACTTTCCTCCCTTGGTTCCCGTCCATCTGCTCTGACCTCCCACCATTCACCTCCACTGTTGGGCAAAGACATGAAGTTAATGTGAGCACAAAAGACAAACTCGAAATTTCTTCTGAAAAATATCAGCAGCAAAGTCCCCAGTTCCATCATTTAAGTCAGGTATGGGGGAGAGTCTCTGTGCTTCTGGGGTTAATACGGGGTCCCACAGCAGGGGGGTGGGAATGTGGGTGCAGAAGGAAAAACAGAGACACTATCAAGTGAAATTAGAAATAATTTTCTAGGCCGGGCACGGTGGCTCATTCCTGTAAGCTTCAGCCTATGAAGCGGCCGGGACTAGGGATCGTGGTTCGAGTCCCGCCTGGGGCCCGTAGTGAGACCTCGTTCCCAAAAAATAGCTGGGCGTGGTGGCACGCGCCTGTCATCCCAGCTACCTGGGAAGCTGAGGCTGGGGATTCCTTAAAAAAACAAAACAAAACATAGAAACAATTTTCTTTTTTTATTGAGAGGTAGGAGAGACCCTTTGAGTGAGTGTCCCTGTGTAGGTGTTTTGTCAATGCATTTCCTTTTCCTTTTTTCTATTGAGATGTTATCATTGACATAATATTGCACTCATTTCTCTTTTTTATCAAGCTATCATTATAGACATAATATTGTACTATCTCAGGTGTCCAACAGAATGACTTGATATATTTAAAATGAGCACTATAAGGGTAGAAAATGATGTAAGATAAATAAATTAACTAATAAAAATAAAATAAATAAAATATAATAGACACTATAGTAAATCTAGTTAATATGTTCACCACACTTACACATTTTTCTAGTAATTTTTTATACACTTCAATACAGAAAACACATATATAATAGTGTATTAAGCATAACAGTCAGCATCGTATGTGTTATATCTTCTTGACATTTATTAGATTACTGGAAAGTAGCCCTCCTCATCTTATTGAAAGAATACTTTTCAATAAGTAAATCAAAAGGATGTCACGGGATAGTTGAATACTAAGTAAATGTTAAAAAATTACAGAATGTGTTAAATACTATTCATCGCTAACATAAATTATTTTCTGAATTAAAATTTGAAGACATTTTCAGAATAATGATGTTAGAATGAATTGCATTTTCAAGTACAAAGTGCTGCATATTGTTTGTGCTTATTTATTTAGTGTGTAAAGTTGATTTTAAAACACTAAAGGCAGTCCTTATTTTAATAGGAGTAAATTCACATTGCCATAGAATAAAAACTAGTTAAAAGAGAAACAATAGCTTCTGAATTATAGACATGAGTCAACTCATTCAAGGAAACATTGACGAGAAGGAGTCACTAACAGAGGGTGAATTCAAGAGGAACTCTTATGGATTTTTCCCAGGAATGAAACTATGGGGTGGTGGCAGAGAGACCCTTAACGCTCCAAGCATAGTAGCAGTGTACCAGCAGAAAGCGGTTGTGTTCATTTTCTAGGGCTGCCATAGGCAATTACAACAAATGGGTGACTTAAACAACAAAAACCGATTGATTTATAATTCTGGATGTAGGAATTCACACTCTTCAGGACTGTGCTCTCTGTGGACTTGCAGGGGAGAACTTGTTTCCTTCCTTTGCCAGCTTCTGGTGGTTTCAGGCATTTCTTCCCTTGTGACTATAACATTCCTTCTGCCTCTCACTTCACATGACCTGCTCGTCTGTGTGGCTGTATCCTCTGTCTCCTAGGAGGACGTTTATCATTGGGTGTATGTCCTGCTTGCCCAAGAAGATCTCATCATTTCAAGATCTTTAACTTAGTTACATTGCAAAGATGTTTATCCCAAAGAAGATCATATTCTCAATTTCCAAGGGTTCAGACAACAAACCTCTCTTTTGGGGAACCGCTGCTTAACACACTGGTGGCTGAGAAAGCAGGCGTGTATCCCATGTTTCAGCCCTATCCCTCATCTCTGAAATGGCAGGTGATGGTTGTACTTGAAAAAGTTCATGCAAGGAGTAAATGAAAGAGAGAGGATCTGGCTTTCACAAAGAGCTCAATCAATGTCCTCAAAGAGTGGATTGAAAAGGAGAGAGAGTAAAAATAGGCTGAGGCCATGAAAAGTATTTCCAACGGTTGCTGAGTATTTGAGGGCCGTAAAACCAACATAGAATACTGGATGTAGTTAAAGAAAATTGGACCTAATACTCACGGTTGCTGGAACTCGATTCTAGTTCAATTTCTCCTTAATTTCAAGTAATTTTGCTTACATCTCTTTTAATTTTTCTGTGGACTCATCGATGAATAAATAAGACAATGAAAGAGCACCTTCAACTTCCAAGAGGATCTTCATTTATTTGATTGTTCTTATAAAAATTCAATCTCTACTTTCATTTAAATTAATTGTAAAATTGATTACCATTAGTTAAACAAACTCATTAAGTTACTGAAAGCCTTTAGGGCATGCTTAGGTATCATTTGTTTTTCTCCTGACCTAGTTTATCCCAAGAAATATTCTCATATTGGGGTATTTCTATTATAAGAACTACTAATTTACAGTCAGTTTTCAGCTACCCTTTGGAGACTTATCCTATTTTTTATTCTTACATTGACTATATTTAATTTTATAATTGCACTTTCAGTCAGTGTTTGCTATTGTAGTTTAATATGTATCCGGGATCTGCAAGCTAAATTTAAGAAACAAATAGTTCAGGAGGGCAAAATATATCTTAGAAAATATTTCTAAAGTTCAACGTATTTTTCTTATATTTCACTATTGTGGATCACCCATTTTACCGATTTTTTTCTACTCGCCAAATAATAGAAAAATTGCTTCTTGGTCATCCTAAAGAAAACAGCTACTTAATAACATTTAGAATTTAATGTGAAAGACATAAAGACACATATTCATGATGTAGTTTTTAAGGTGGTTCCTTTGAGACCTCATATAATCCATACCTTTATTACATAATAATGAATTTTAGCAGTTTTCACTTTAGACTAAGGTTGTAGGGTTACCTTTGATAAATATGGCTACTATATACTAGAATATAGGCGCATTGAAATGGAATGTAATTTACATGCATTTGTGATATATATCACAAGATACAGAGATTTAGCTGATGTATCACTGGGCACCCCTACAAATATGTGGATTAGAAGGAATAACTCAAAATTATTAGCAAGTTTCTAGAGAGAAATTCATCATTCCTGGGGCAGTAGAATAACAGGCATATCTGGAAGACATTTTGATACATAAGCTAGGCTTAAGCTATTTGAAGGAGAAAACAGGTATTTTAGCAACCATAGCCTTTGATGTGCAGCTATTACCTTTCCCCAAATTCTTTCTTTTGTTTTACTTGTTTTGGCAAAGGAAATGTCCATTTAAAAACCACATGTATACTTTCTTTTTATGTTGCAGAGGTCCACTAAGACAGTCATTCACCCATATGGTTTTACTTATGATAAAATCACTTCAGCTAGACAGAGGAAGATGGTGTGGTAAAAGGGGAGAGGTTATGAGAGTTACCAGAGAAGGGAGAGTCAACATATGACTTTGTAACAACATAGATGGGAACTGAGGTGATTATATTACACAGAAATAAGTCAGACAGTGAAAGACAATTTCCAGATGTTTTCTCCCATATGTGCACATTAAATGGCAAAGCAAATGAACAAATGAACTAACACATCGCACAAACGTAACTGGTAGACTCTATAGATAAATATGGTGTTACCAGAACCGGAGAAGGGGGCTGAGAGGAAAGGGCAGAAAGGGGACAGATGGATAATGGGAATGGCACTAGAACGCTGGCGATAGGTACAGTAGAGGCTTATACACAGATTGAGTTATGGAGCTTTACTCCCAAGATTTACACCTATATTGGTACTCTATTCACCAGTCGTAAAAAAAATAACATAAAGATGAATCAAAACAAAGGCATGACTATTAAGAATTAAGCTCTGTCTGCTTTCTCCATTGAAGAGCTCATATATATAATATATATTTATATAATATGCTTGCATATTATATAATATAATGTTTATATTATTTAATAATGTGTTTATATAATATGCTTGCATACCCTTGCAAAGTTGTAAGGGGATTAATTTGTCCTGGAAGAGCCAGTCTTGACTTCTAAAGACATCCAGGAGATCCTACTGATCATTGCTCCCCACACAGCAACTTGTTTCTTCTTCTGTGTTGCAGAGAAACGTCCTGTTTATGAAACCGGGCCTTAATATGTTATTTTCCTTTGAACTATTGATTTGCCACTAAACCCCTAGCGAAAATTCAAAGTATGTGTGGAAATGAAATAAAAATTCTTTACTTAAAGGTGACTAAAGAGTATAGAGATCATATGTCAATGTCAGAAACAGCAAGATGGTTTTCTATTGTGTATTCAGTTCTTAGTAAGATTGATGTGAAGTGCAAATCAATTCCCTCAAGAAAACATCTTCAAACACACTATAATTTTTTCCAAATAAGCATTTTCACTGGAGGTGAGAGAATTTGAATGGCCATGGCAGAGAATAGAATATGCTTAAAAGCTTGGGACTGACAAAACCTGATTTCAACCATAGTTCTGCTAATTGTCATTTGTAAAATTGTGGACACATTAGTTAACCTGCTAGTCCTCGGTTTTCACATCTTTATACTGAGATTCATAAGACTACATCTACATCCTAGGCCTTGTTTGTGTGTATTAGACAGTGATTAATTTAAAGTTCTCCTATGTGGTCCATACTCCCTACACATGCAATGTCTCTGTGAACAGTAACTAGTATTGCTATGGTTGTCAGAGATGATATATGAGTTTTTGATAGAATATCAGTTTTGTCTCTTCAGAGATTCAAGATTTGCCTATTTTTCTCATTCTTTCAGCCTTTGAGTCCATTTTCCATTCAGCTACAATGTATAAACACAAATTAGATGACACCGTTCCCCTTATCACTGTGTAGGTAAAGACTTTTCCTTAGGCTTAGATTATAATTTAAATTCTTTGCCTTGCTCTTGAAAACTCCCTTGCTTCTCTAGTATCACAAACATCACCCCAATTGTACTGACCTTTTCATTTCTCAAAAATATCCATCTCTTTTGTATGTGCTGTTCCTTTTGCCTGGAAGGATCTACACACTTGCACAAAGTCCTCTGCTCAAAAGCTGTCTCCACGGAGAACTTTCCCTTCATCACCATGGGTCTTGCTCCCACTGACTTTCACCACAGTGTGGTTGTGTTATTTGCTTGTCTGTATGTTGTCTGCTTTACTTGACAAATGCCATGGTGACCGAGAACTCATTCACTTTGAGTTCAAGATTGTATACTCAGTGTTTTACACTGAGTTAAGTTAAGCACACACGAGGTGCTTAACTGTTGGAATGTATGAACAAATGAATAAAATTCATTTAGAGAGCACTCCTAGATGTTGATGTAAGTAAGAGTCCAAAATCTGTTCACTGGAGTTGTGCATTGAGTAGTATAATATGTTCTGAAAGATCAAACTTAAATTGAATTTCCTATGTATTGTAAATGAATCACAAGTTAAAAGTGAGTTGGATTATTTGCCCAAGTTAATTTAGCTTCCTTCTGAAGGAGTTTACTTGGTGGAACTATCCCCTAAAATTCATTAGTTTGCTCTTTTCCTTTGCTGTCAAAATTCTGGACACAATGCATGAGCAATAGATTACTCCTGAGGACTGCTTTCTTATTAACATAAACTCAAAGTATAATTAAAAAAACTCCAAGCCGGACACGGTGGCTCATGCCTGTAAGCTTCAGCCTATGAAGCGGCAGGGGCTAGGGATTGCGGTTCGAGTCCCGCCTGGGGCCTGTAGCGAGACCTAGTTCCAAAAAATAGCTGGGCGTGGTGGCGTGCACCTGTCATCCCAGCTACCTGGGAAGCTGAGGCTGGGGATTGTTTGAGTCCGTGGCACCCTGGGCAACGAGAGGCTGCGGTTTCACAGACTAAAATAGTGAGATCTAGTTTCAAAAACAAAACAAAAACAAAACTCCAGAACAACTCCAGTTGAAACCCCAGAATTAAAGTTTATATAAAAGCAGATACAAAATGTTGATAAGCTGTTTATAGGATAATGATCATTGCAAGAATAGTTGAGAGACCTGGAGGTATGAAACTCTGAGGTATGTGCCCTCAAATGTTTCTGAGTCATGCCTGAAAGAGGGAGCATAATTTTTCTTTATGTTTCCACTGGACAAAGATGAGACCAGTAACTGAAAGTCATGGAGAAGTGAGTTCACATTTAACTAAAAGGGGAAATTTGTAAATAATGAATTTGTGTATACAGGAAATTGTTATCTTGGGGAATGGTGAATTTGTTGGTGTTTAAACTGAATGATGAGCTGGGTATGGTGGTATGTGCCTGTAATCCCATCCCAGTTACCTGGAAGACTGAGACTGGGGATCACTTGAGTTCATGAGTTCAAGACAACCCTGGGCAATATAGAGAGACCTAGTCTCTTAAAAAAAAATTAAACTGAATGATGAGAACTTTCCAGAAATACTTTGGCAAGGGATTCAGCATGTTCTGTGGTGAGGAATTCTGTATCTTATGTCAAATTGGTCTCCTATAGGATTAACTAATGGGCAAGTCCATTCATAGTAGCCCACAGCACTAATTAAATGGGTCCTAAAATTAATAAAAAATGATAAAGAAACTTACATTTACCATGATTTTTCTCAGGGATGTTTTTGTTTGCTTCAGGAGAAATAATGAGAGAATCCAGTTGGGGTTTTATTTTGGAGGGGGGGCGGTGTTGACACTCTATGGAGAATGTCCAGTAACACCAGATGGTCACCCTAACTGCCTTCAAAAAGGGTGGGCTGAGTTCGCTGCAGGACTTCTGCTTTACCAAGTAGAGTTTGCAAATTGGGACCTTGCCAGCAAAGCCCTCTTTCTCTTCCTTGCAACTTGCAGGTCCTTCCCCAAATAAATGCTTAAAAAGTATACTTAAAGTGTCTCACCTTGGAGAGGTGCTAAATTACCAGCTGGGGGCAAAGGTCAGTCTGGGCTGCCTTGGCTCTTATCACCGCAAAATTGTTCTTGGTAGAAAATAGAATTTTCTACCCCAGATGTTATGATCTGCTGCCTTGTCACTCTGCTCCTCACATTAATTCTGTGAGTTTTTCTTCTAAAATCCTGATAAGTCAAGACTGGGATTCTTCATTAGCTTTATCTTTTAAGCCTTTGCAAAATCCTGCTAGATAAATAAAAGTTCTAGATTTTTGTTTCAGTCACTCTGAAGGAAGAAATAAATGCTAGACTAGACAAAGACTATCTGAAATATCCTTTTTAGAAAGCATAGTCTGTTCCTTTCTTGTAAGTGTCCCAGACTTCCTTTTAGAAGTGAGTGAGAAAGATTACTTTCAGGGATCATTTTTATAGTTTGTGACAGTAAATGGCAGAATTCCCTAGAAAAATGAGACTAGACTCCAGTTCATATTATTTAAAGTTACAGTCAGGTTTCCTGTCATTTCAATTACATACAGAATATGGTTTTTCCTATTTTGATTCTATCCTCTGACTGAAGATATTTTGGGGATGATCTTTACAGAAACAGTCAAGATAGGCACCAAAGTGATTATTCCAGTGACTTTTAAAAAAAAGTATTTGCTTAACTAGAATTATAAAGTGGTTTATACTATATCATAGCTAATTTATGCTAATCTATACTTTAAATATTTGACTACTGCCCATAATTCTAAGCCATTTTTGAGTTTTGTTTTAGCTGGTAATGTTGCAATAAAATAATAAGAAATATTGTCAGCTTTTAATATAAATCTAGAGACTGTGCCATGTTCTTAAATATGCTATTTTCCAGGAGATCATGTGCCAATCTCTAGTGTGAATACAGCCCAGAAATGATCTTAAAGGCCAATTGGGAAATATTACTAGATTTTGACAACTTTTTGAAGAATTCGTGAGTTCCATAAAGTCAGTTTATGTTTTTTTTCACTCTTTCTTCTAAATGGATAATAATTGTAAACTACTAACTCATGATGTAAATTTAATCTGTTTCAAGAACTTTACAATTGATCCCTAAAAGTGTCACACTTAGGAATAAATGGGAATGTTATAGATTCAAATTATTTTCATATTTATAAGCTTAAAAGTTATAGAAGTCAGTGGTCAAGACAAAAGTAAGCTTTGCTTCTATTATCAACTCAGTATTCTATATGTGATTTGCCATGTCATTTTCTGATTTCATCTTTTCAGCTATACCGTGCAGGCTACCTGGGTTGGTGGTCTATTGCCTGCTATTTTCTTTTTCACCCCGAGTCAACATGAAGGAATTAATCTGTTTTTATTATATCACAAAGTATCAAATGATAAGTTATTATCCATTTTACCAGCCAAAATGGTTCCCAGTGTGGGTAATATATTTGATAATTGAGTGTACTCTTATTTCATGCAGATACAAAGCTAGAGAGTCAGGCCTTGACTCTTCAACTCTTCCCGAAAATGCCTTGTCATTGTTACTGACCATGTGTCAAGCACACATATTTTCAGGCTCAGTGGAGTAGTCATCCAATTTTCTTTTTAGTAATTCATTGGTGTCTTGTGGCAATGACCAGAATTTAGATTTTGACAATTTAGGGTTTGAATCATTTGAGGATCCATATTTAAGGCATAGTTTCATGATGGGCAGAAATCAAAATAGCTGAAAACTTTATTTAACAATTGCAGGTGTCTTTGTAATTTGTTAATTCTCTATCCCATGGGTCCTGGTGACTATGCCAGGATTAGAATTATGTTGGTTGCAAGGGTATGGAAATTTATGTTCTTTTCCATGGGTGGTTGTGTGGTTTTATTTTATTCACATCCATTTTAGTTCAAGCTGTGTTTTTCTAGTGGTAATTACTAAGGTGTCTTTATTTTAAGGATGACACTCTACTTTTGTCTTAGAAGCAAGACACTTACTCTGTAAGGTTTTCTCATCTATGGCCATTCTATTGACATTTTCCTCTTATGTGTGAATTATTTTGAAATTGAATAGTACATATTTTTCAGTCATTTGTCTGTTTTGGGACATTTGGTTTGTTTCCATAGCTAAGCTATTATAAAGCGTGCTACAATAAACATGCGAGTACAGGTGTCGCTATGAATGAGTGTTTTTGTGTTCTCTAGGTAGATTCCCAGTAGTGGGATTGCTGGGTTGAATGCTAGTTCCACTTTCAGTTGTCTTAGGGTCCTCCACACAGCCTTCCATAGTATATAGATATATATGTGCAAACAATAAAAAGTAAATTAAAAAAAATGTCATGATTAAAAAAAGAAGAAGCTGAATGGTACAATAGGAATTGCTGCCCTGCGGGGGGGGCGCCCTCACATGAACAGCAATAGCTTCTTTTTGTGCACCCGTTAAGCTTGGAGTTGGGTAGTGGTGGTTCTACCCCAACTCTACTTCTGACATTTTTGTTCCAAGCAGGATTCTCAATCATCCTCTGCCTGTGATTAATACTATTTGTCCCACAAATATGTATGCAGTACTCACTGTACACAACAGAGATATGGCACCAAGCAAAATAAGTAAGAATCTTTCATTTTATGGATCTTATTTTGTGCTAGATGAAGAGAGGCAATGAGCAAATGGATAGATAGATACTAAAATAATATATTGGTACCTAAGATAGTGAAAAGTGCAGTGGAAAAAATCAAGCTAAGGAGAATGGGGTTATGGTGGCAAGAAGTACTTTTTAATTAGAGTGTCATTCATGAAAACATCACTGAGAAGTCACATTGTTCCATAAGGATATGAAAATCAAGGAGGGGAGAGAAACCCTGACATCCTGAATGATCAGTAATAACTGACATAAGTGGGATAGGAGGACATCATGGAATCAGTATTGTAAGCAGACACTGTTAACGAAGGAGTGTTGAGGGTAGATATAAGGAAAGGGTGGAGAGTTTGCCAGGCATGCGTAAAACTTAGAAACTCCCTTTCAGCTAATGATATCCATTTGTTCAGCAAGGATGTTAGGAAAGTTATCAATTTATTTATTCATTTATCAAACAGTTATTGGCACCTATCATGTAATAACTGCTCAGTTCGATGCTGGGCTTACAGAGATAAATAAAACAGTTCTGCCTCCAGAGGGCTCAGCATAACAGGGAATCAGACAGGAAAACAACAAAATTATTGCATAATATGCTCAGTTTACAAGATGTGAGGATAATACAGAAAAGGAGGGACTATTCCCACCTGGCATTATTAGGGGAGGCCACTCTCAAGGAAGATGTAACAATTGACTGAGCTACAGAGGCTAGATAGAAAGATTTGTTATGTGGACAAGGTAGAAAAAATAGGCAGATGTTTCTGTCATATATTTAGAGAACTGCAACTACTTTATTTTTAGTAGAACATAAAATGGGCAGAACAAATGGACTTCACAGACTTTTGGGAAATATAGTTAGCAGTACTTTGTGATTAATTACAGAAGAATAGTGAGAATTGATGGTGTAGAAAGGTTTGGGGATCTGAGGACTTGGGGAAATAGTACTACCAACAAGGTAATAATGTCTATCAATGGAGCATGGTGGCTGTGGTATTGGTGAAGATAATTTGTTGATAATGAGATAATGTCTTAATCTGGCTCAAGAAGTACAGGATAATAATTTTGCCTTTGGTGGCGATAAAAAGGAGGTAGCATGATTTGTACTATCATAGGATAGTATCATAGGATAGGAGATAGCATGATTTGTAATATCACCCAGTAGTGTGCTGATAAATGGCTTCCTGAAAAACCAAGCCATCAATACGATGTTAAAAAGTAGTGGAGAGAGTGGGCATCCTTGCCTGGTTCCAGATATTAATTGAAATGATTTTAGTTTTTCCCCATTTAGGATGATGTTTGCTGTAGGTTTGTCATAGATGCCTTTTATTATGTTGATGTATGTTCCTTTTATTATCCCCCAAATTTTCAAGCGCTTTTATCATTAATGGGTATTGGACTTTATCAAATGCTTTCTCTGCATCTATTGATATGATCATATTAGCAGATACAAGTCAGAAAGAAAAAGACAGAAGTCAAATGGTTTCACTAATATATGGGTAATAGGAAAAACAAGAAAAGGCCAGGAGGAAAAGTCCAAGCAAGCTAACAACCAAACTAAAGAACACAACTTGGTGGGGTGGGAGATGGGAAGGAGTGGACTGGGAGGGAAGGTGGTGGGTGATCCCTGGGGAATCCAAAGATGTGAAACATATAAATAAATAAATTAATTAATATAAAAAAACACAAGCCATCATTTGCCACCATTGTTATGCTTTTTGATATAAACACTCTAACTACCTTTTATGTTAATTATAGTTTATTTATTGGCACACCACAGCATTTCATCTCTTGACAGCGGAACTGTGAGCTTTGCATCACGGGGCTAGTTATTTCTTACTCACTGCATCATATCCACTTGACACCTTCCAGCTCATGCTTCCCAAGAGTGGTTCCAATAATGGCTGATTTCTCTCTTCCAGTGGGGTTCAGCCAGTGGGAACCCCTACAGGGCTATCAGCATGTGAAAAGAGAATCAGGTAGGGTGAAGATTCCCTAGCCATTTTCTTTTCTGTTTAATCTTATATTTCCTGTTCATCAAAGCAACTAACATATAATACAGTCTTATAAATAGTGATAATATTAACAGCTAACATTTCTGG
Organism: Uropsilus gracilis; assembly: GCA_004024945.1. Taxonomy (NCBI): domain Eukaryota; kingdom Metazoa; phylum Chordata; class Mammalia; order Eulipotyphla; family Talpidae; genus Uropsilus; species Uropsilus gracilis. The sequence continues at coordinate 27,263 of PVHY01004471.1, forward strand.
AATATATTCTATACCAAGGATGTGCTAATCACTTGCTATGATAGATCTTATTTATTTATTCAGTAATTTATTCACATATATATTTCACATCTTTGTAATCTCCAGGGCTTTCCCCTCCCAGATTGTACCTCTCCCCCTGCTCTGAGTTGTGCACTTCAGTTTGATTTTTAGCTTGTTTTGACTTTTCCTCCTGACCTTTTATAAGATTCCCTAGCTTTATCTCTGCAGATCACAGAGGTTGGCTGAGCCCCCTATGAGATGCTCTGGCTCTTTCGAGCAGTCTTGCCAGGTAACTCTTTCCAGGTTTCTGGAACTGCTCCCTCTCCTCCCTAAAGTCTGGGGTGCCAACAGCTCCTGCTACTGCACCACCCCTAACTCATTTCTCTAAGCCCTGCCAGCACCTTCATGAGTGTCCCCTTCTTTAAAGCTCTGCATGAGTCCTGTTTTAGTGGCCATTTCTTTCCTGCTGGGATCATGGCTATTGTACATAAAAAATAAAACTGGTTTTAAAGAGTTTCTGCCCAAAACGTTAACCAAATAATACCCATTTTCTCCCATTAATTCCCGTCTGATGTGAGACAAGGATGCTCCCATTGTTCCCTTGCACAGTGTTCTATCACATGTCTAGCACAGCTGGATTAAAATCACCTCCTCTTCCCTCCCCCTCTGAAACACCTTCCGAGGTTCACCCTTCTGTGGTTCCCAGAGGCCTCAGAAAGTGCTGACAGGAAGTTGCACTGTTGGCCCATGATAACACAAACAAACTATCTGATGTATCTCTGGGCCATGGTGACAAATTGACATGCCTGTGTTGTTTGTGGATTTACGCTCTTGTGTTATCTGTGACTCGTGTTTCTGAGAAGAAGCCAGAAGGTGAGATGTTTGGGATCCCAGGGCTGGAAGCACAGTATCCGGCCATGAGGGCTCCTTGAGAGGTTTTAGATTCCTCACAGTGTAAAAGGGGAAAGTCCAAGTAAACTGATTTCTTGGCTGAGAGTAACATTTCTTCCAGGATGCTTGTCCACAGCTCTGGGAGACGCCAGGCACTGAAACTTTGTGAGCTTGGTTCACTGGACTGCTCAGAAGAACAGAGACAAGTTCAAGGTTGCTTCCAGAAAACTGACCTGTGAGTCTAATCCACGAATTGTATGGCTCATTCAGGAGCAGAATTCTGACCAAGCGATGATCAAAGAAAATGTATCAGTCATCTATCGTGGCACAGAAGATCACCACAATCTCAGCAGCATCAAACAGCACACATTTATGCTAGTGCATTTCTATGGATCTGGAATCTGGGGGCAAACTGAACTCTCTGCTTTAGGGTCAGTCACCTGGGTATGATGTTGGAGTTAGCCAGGACAGGTCTTCTCTGAAAGTGTGACTAGGGAAGAGTCTACTTACGAGCTCATTTGTTTGTTGAGGGAATGTCTACATTCTTCAAGGACTGTTGGACTGGGGGCTCCTGTTTCCAACTTACTATTGGGCAGACATTTCCCAAGAGTCTTTGTGAAGTTGCTTCCCAGTATGACAAGTCACTTTATCAAAGCCAGTAGGAGAAAGTTAGTTAGCTGGAAGTAATGCTTGTATGCACACTGAGGAGGTGGCTCTCATCTTCTGTTAATTAGGAGCACACCATAGATTAGCTCACGCTACAGTGCAGGGAATGACACAGCATGAACACAGCAGGTGGGGATCATTTGGGACATCTTAGAGTTTGCCTCAAAGACCTTTTTTGCTCAGGGAAAAAGTTAAGCTCTTCTGGTGTAACTAAAGGATAGTTTATCTGCTAAATGTGACAACTAAATGCCAATGTGAGAATCTCAATGGACATATTTAAAAAGAGTCCTTACTTTAGTTAAAAGATAGCTTATCAACATTAATTTCCTGGTTCTGATAATTATACTTAGTCATGTAGTTATTAGCCTTGGGGGAACCATAGAGGAAAGATTGATAAAACTTTCTGTACTATTTTTATAAACTTTCCTTTGAGTGTAAAAGCAGTATAAAAAGGTGATTTATAAAATTAAAAAATCCATCAAGCATGTAAATTATTTTATAGGATGGCTTATTCATTATTTTGAACTTTATGTGTTTATAAGAACACTTTTGGCGGATAAAAGTCTTTTAATTTGGAGGGTAAAGGGAACTATTGGTCACAGGGACATAAAAAAATCTATAATTTTTTGGTAGGTAAATGAAACTTGTAGAGATAAATTTGCTATAAACTGTATAGGTAAAATCTATAATTTTCTTTTGCATTTAAACCATTTTAGAACATCCTTCCTGGTGCAAATACAATGAAAAATGCATGCTATGTGTATGTATATAGATAGGAGTAAGTATGTGTATGCATATCTATATACACATATATATATATAATATTTTAACAAATAAATACAGAGACAATGTAAGAGTTTTCTGCTTTTAACTTTAGTTAGATGTGTTAGGGATAAGACCACATGCACTTCATATGTCCATTAAAATACCATGAGGCTGGGCATGGTGGCATGTGCCTGTAAGCAGCAGCCTAGGAAGCCACAGCAGGGACCAGGGATTGCAGTTCGAGTCCCGATTGGGGCAACGTGGTGAGACCTAGTTTCAAAAAAATATCTTGGTGTGGTGGCACATGCCTGTAATCCCAGCTACCTGGGAAGCTGAGGCTGGGAATCGCTTGAGTCCGTGGTACCAGGGCAACGTGAGCCTGCAGTTCCACGGCAAAAATAACGATATCAAAAACAAAAAAAAACCCATGAAAAACCTACATTGTATGTATATAAATAGGAGCGTGTGTGTGCATATATATATTTTAAATAAATACAAAGGCAATGTAAGAGTTTTCTGCTTTAACTTTAGTTAAATGTATTAGGGATAAGACCACATCCACTTCACACATCCATTAAAATAGCCAGCACTTCTAAAGCACATTCTGATAGCCAAAACCGACTTTTCCCATGAGCACTGATTTCAGTTGTCAGTCTGCTGTTTGTGGCCTGGATATAGACATACTACAAAACAGTGTGGCCTTGTGACGAAAAGCAAAATAAGCCGTGGAATTCCACACAAAACAAGAACAGATGACTCCTCATTTGGTGACTGATTTGAAGGACTCTTAGTTATTAACATTCTCTCCCTGTTCACATTCTATCGCTTCAGAGAGCTATTCAGAAACACTCTAGATAGTTCACTGAAGCCCTATTTTTAGGATGGAGGGCTTCATGGCATCATAATGCTGCATATATTCCTAGATCCAATCTTGAGAATAAAAGTCTGTTATCTTTTGAAATTTTGCAACATTTGTAGGATGATCACTGCTCCTCTGAGAAGCATTGTGTGAAAAATGCATTTTGATTTAAAAAATGTTAGTAGAGCCAGGCACGGTGGCTCGTGCCTGTAAACTTCAGCCTGTGAAGCGGCTGGGCCTAGGGATTGCAGTTCAAGTCCTGCTCGGGGCAACACAGTGCGACCTAGTCCCAAAAAATAGCTGGGCGTGGTGGCATGCACCTATAATCACAGCTACATGGGAAGCTGAGGCTGGGGATAGCTTGAGTCCGTGGTACGCCTGGCAACGTGAACCTGCATTTCCATGGGCAAAAATAGCGAGACCTAGTCTCAAAAAAATAAGTAAATAATAACTAACTAACTAACTAAATAAATAATGTTAGTGGTACAAGGACCATGAAAATTAGAAGACTCTTCTAAGGATGCTTCTCTTCTTCAAGGAGGTGGCCTAGTCTTGATGGGAGGGAACCACTGGGTAGAGGGCAAACAAGAGTGACCAGGAAAAAGTTTCCGAGTAATCGATGTATGCTGTCCAGCGCAAGTTCATTTCAGGGTTAAAACTCAGTTTTATAACGAGAAAACCATTTGTGGGACACTTGTGATGCTTCATTGCTCTTACTATTAAACATTTTGAGAAAAAACATAGAGTGATGAAAACATATTTGGGTTCAGACCAAGGAACCACTTGTGAAAGTTGAACCCAGAGTCTTAGTCAACTTCAATCAATCACTCTTCTTCTAGTGATTTTCTCTCCCTGCCAGTGTAATATGGGATGATTTTTTTTCTCCTATAAATGGTGCCTGGAATTCCATTAATTAAAGACTTCTTTGTTATTGTAAACAAGTAATCATGTAATCGTGTAGAAACCTCTGGGAGCATTAATTATTTATCTATAATAATGAATTACTTTGTGTTATTTTTGTCTTCTTTTATTGGAAACCTAACCATCCACCAGGAAAGTGTGTATCAAACTAATATTTTGAACTCAGCTTGGCTTGTGTTTTGGGGACATTCACTCCCAAAGAGAGGGCTTATATGTAATAGAGTGGCTAAGAAAATGAGTACTTGGATTAAGCTATTAACCTACCTGGCTTCAAATCCTGGCTCTGACACTTCCTTCCTTGATGACTTTGAACAAGTCTGTGATTATTCCTCTGCCTCAGTTTCCTTATTTGTGTTTTAGAGGAGGTAATAATAGGGCCTATTACTTAAAGTTGTCTTAAGAAGTAACTGAATTAATACTTGCATAGCTCTTAGGGTCTAGCAAAGTCACGTCATTGTGTTGTAATTCTGTGTCCCCATTCAGTTTTGTCTGAGCACATACAGTCTCTAAAATCTCTAGAATGATACTTTCAAAAGGAGATCTTAAAACTGTGTCTCCTTTAGAAAGGAGATCTTAGAAAAGGTTCTGTTTTAGTTCTATGAACATCTAATGTATTTCTTTAACTGTGGTCAAAGTATCTTCTGTACCTGGAGATACAATCCTGGGCCAATTCATACCTATGTCTGAAACCAATTCTTTCAAATGCAAAACCTTTCTCCATACCTTTCCCAACAAATTTAGTTAAATATGAAAGTAATTAGATGGTTATGTGACTCTCAGGATTCTTAAAGATCAGTTTTAAGATGCATTTCTCAAAGGAGGGTCAAAAGCTTTTGTACTGAATCTAATTGTTGAGTTTCCCCTTATTGCAGTTTTATATAACAAGGTCCCTTTCTCTCTCAAGATTCTTTTGCAGAGTATCAGTTCTGTTTTAACACTCTGGAACTCCTCGCACCATCTCTGTAGTCTGTGGAAGTATGACTAGGTAGTTGGAAATGCATGTGTTCGACCAAGGAGTTTTTAAAGCCTCATTATTATTTCCTTATATGAGAACAGGATGGTAGAGTGTGGGCTAGAAGTTAACACATCTGGCTTCTCTTCCCACTTCTGCCATAGGAAGCTATATGACCTCAAGTCCATTCCAAAGTTTCTGAGCGCTTATTTCAAATGAAGGATTTGAACAAGGTATTGCTTAAGGGTTTTACAGATCTGATTTTGTGTGACTCTGCATTATCTAACTGCCCCTGCATTTGTGTGCTTTGTTTGACTGACTGTCTCCTTAAAAACACTTGAAATGCCTTTGCCAAATGGCCAGCGTGGATGAGAGCTACAGTCTAGAGATGTAAAGTGAAAATATCTGCCTGGGTCTGCAAGGGAACAAGCCATGCCCTTGACTGGGCCATTCTGGACCTCATGAGTGGAGCTGTGACTCTGAAAGTGTTCCAGAGCATGCCAGAACAAAGACAGCCTCTAGACGCACCATAGCTTTTAGCATGAATGCACTTGTATTTTTCTATTTTGCAGAAGATAAAGTTGAATTCTGAGCTCAAATAGCTGCTTAAAAAGGGTAGAGATATTACTTTTTTGTAACTGGAGATAAGTAACTGAGCCACCCTTTATCTGTTTGATGTTTCTTTTGCAGGGAGGGAGGGCTGTTACAGCACATTTTTCTCTGTGCCTCTAGGATACTATTTTTAATATCCCAAAGGAATGATTAAAAAAAAAAACTTTTGTGCCCTACTTCTACCTTTTCAATTTGGGATCTTTCGTTTCCATATTAATAAACTCCTCTTGATATTAAGTAAGGCCCCTTTTTTGCTTAGCAGGTTTACTGTGGCACAGAAGAGCTAAAAAAGATCTTTGGGGATAAATTCTTCTACAAGAGACAGTTAGATGATGTGTTATGAAGGCAGCTTGTTGCTTCTAGAATCACAGTTGGGTGAATGAAATCTTCATTATAGGAGTCAATATAAAAATAGAAGTATTGAATTACGATAAATGGACAATAAGATAATATTGCAGCACAGACGGCCAACTTTAGTTTCAGCATGATTTCGAGAAATAGTTCATAGAAACATTAATTTTCATTTTCCTCTTTCCTTCCAGCCATGGAGTCCTGCCCTGCCGGGCTTTCTGCGAGGCTGCAAAAGAAGGTTGTGAGCCAGTGCTGGGGGTGGTGAACTCATCCTGGCCTGATTTCCTCAAATGCTCCCAGTTTCGAAACACAACTGAGAATAGCAATGTCAGCAGAATTTGCTTTTCACCACAACAGGAAAAAGGAAAGCAATGTAGGTGTCTGCCTTTCATTTCACTTTAATGCTTTTATTGAATGTAGCATTCAAAGAAAGATGTCTATGAATAATGTGTACAATTCAGTACATCTTAACAAAGGTGGCCAGACTCAACTAACCAGCTCCCACATCGAGAGGTAGAATATTGACAGCATTTCAAGAAACTCTGTCTCCTTCCAGTGATCTAATGCTCCCCCCTACCCAAATCTCTACATGGACTTCTGTCAGAGTTTGTGTGGGTCTGGACTTCTCACATAATTGTATCGTGTGTTCTCTTTTTGTATTTTCATTCAGTTGCTCAGTCTGTGTTTGAGAGACTCATTATGTTTTCATCTTATTGTGGTTGATCCATTCTCATTGTTGTCTACCACTCCAAGCTACAGTGCTGGGACTGAACGCAAACATGAACAATCCAGTTGATTCAGTCTTAGAACTTCAGTTTTCTGAAGCCAGATAAGAGAGTGAATTAAAGTTTTCTTCATTCACAGCATCAGCCTGGCTGGTCACTGATGGCAGCTCCTAACATGTTCGCTCACTCTACTTCCAGAGTAAATCTAAGTTATTATCATCTTCATTTTGTAAGTGAGGAGACAGAGGTTGGGGACCCATCATTTAAAGGTTATGTTCAGTTTCCTCTTCCATCTCCCTCCCTCGGTTCATCTTTGACCCAGTAGTTCACTGGCCAGGGACCATCCTGGGATTTGATTTTTTTAGTCCTCGAATGCTACTCTCTGCTACAGCAACTGCCTCAGAAAGTGCTTTCAAAATGTCCTCAGGCTGCCTTGAGCCTAAACCTCAATTTATATCAGCTGCTTCCCCCCACACACACACTATGTTCTAGAAGTTCCATTCATCTTCTCTGAGCATCTCCTAAATCAGTCATGGCTCTGAAGATGTTTAGTCTTCATGTGGAGAAATACACAGTTGTCTCATCCTCTCGATTATATATGAATGATAGGTTTTTGTGTAAAATAAATAATGTGCTAAAGTAAAAACGCTGTGGGAACTGCTCTCCAGAGGTCTTGAAAGAAATGTTCGTATGTGTTTCCACAGTTGAGCTGTGAGAACTCAGGGAAATGGAGATCAAACTCTCAATCGTACCGGGTTCTCTGGTAAATCCTTTACCTCAACTGTAATTGTATATGGAAAGTAGTTTCTAAAGGGCATTTCTGTAGGTCTAAAGAGATTGCCCCTGCCATGAAAGAACTTTATATTTATCCGTTCACTTTCCTCTTCTTTCCCTAGTGTTGTATTTGCTTTATAGCTCTGGTTGCTGATAGCAACCATTTCAGTGCATTCGTGCGATTTAGCAAAATTGGTATTTCAGGATCTTGGTAAAACACATACTTTGAATTTCTCCTATTAAGTTGTGGGCTCATTTGAGAGGGAAAAATTGCAATTCTATTTATTAGAGGTACTTATTACCAATATTTTGTGTGAGAGAGATGTTTCTAGAGAACATCCAGGAGCTATTAAGAAATTAACCATATACTTGTCGTTCAGGAATTGTTTTAAATAAAATGAGGATTTCCTAGAATTTCAATTTTTTTATGTTTATAATTTCAAGCTGTTTTAAAATTTAAATTGCCAAAACATTTTCTTTCTTCTACATGTAGCTGCTTCTCTTAAATACACCAGACTTAGACATGAAGACTTACACCTAAGTCCTATTTTACTTAATAACTGTGGTCTTGAGTATGTTTCTTAAGTTACATAAACTTCTTTTTTCAACCTTACAGCTGGAGTACCAATAGATGAGTGGTAGAACTGTTTCATGGACTAAATGAGGATGTATTTGAAGGGATTTTTGGAACCAAAATGTATTATTATATGTAAATGATTTAATTCAATAGACATCCAGAAGCATACTCTATGTACTAGTGGTTTACCAGGAACTGAAAAAAGAGATAGATAGATAGATAGATAGATAGATAGATAGATAGATAGATAGATAGATAGATAGATAGATAGATAGATAGATAGATAGATAGATAGATAGAACTGAAAGATAAACTACTTGTTTTTAAAGAGTTCACAGACTGGTGCAGCAATATATAAGCAGAGAAGCAGAGCCTAAGACAAGGATTTAAGCAGCACAAATGGAGTCTTTGTCTTTAACAATGCTTCAAGTCAAAAATACATCACACTGAACTCAATAGTCCCAGTACAGCTATACCATTTAGCTTTGTAGACTGTAGGTTAAACCTGTAAGCCTAGCAGATTATACCTCTAGGTTTGTGTAATTAAACTGCGATGGGCACACAATAGTGAAGTCACCCAACAACTCATGTCTCAGAATGTATCTCTGTTGCTATGAGTGATGGGCAACTATTTGGAAGAATCATAGGATGTGTGGGACTGAGTAGGAAAATGACTCAACAAAGGAAAGACCACCAGAATAGGGAAATTGTTGCACTAGTTACAACAGTAGGTCCCTGGAACTGAATCTCATGGGGAAATCTAGGAATTGTGTTCAACATATGGCTTGGAATTTCTTCATTAACATGCTGAGATAGCTGGGGACATACTGCCTTCAGCCTTCAAAACTTGTATTTTCTACTCTTCTAAGTCCTGTTAGAGCAGAAACATGCTTTGAAGAAGGGAATTTGTTTTATGTTTTCTTATTGATTACACAAATCATCCTCTAAATCTCTTGTGCTCATCCCTCTCCCAATTCACCCTCCCTCCTTCTCCCTTGTTATATGCTTTAATTCTGCTATCAGCTTGTTAGTTTTACTTCTCCTTGTTCTTTTGTCTGTTTGCCTTTCTGGTTTATTGCGACGAGCATGATTCTGAAGGAGAACATTTAAAACTTGGCTCTACCCAAGGCTGTTGTCCTTCTTGGCTTTTCCCTTATCTTCTACACCATCGTAGCCTCTGGATGCTAGCACACTTCTGTTTGGATCTTTTCCCACCATTCTGTTCATATTCCAGTCTCATTCTTTTCCCTCTCCTGACCACATCACTGCTGATATTCCACAGGGTCCGAGTCCCAGTTCTCCTTGCACAACATTGTATGCGTTTGCTCCGGAACCTCTCCCACTTGCTGGTCATCACGAAAGTACACATCACTCTTCAGTCTATAATTTGTCTTCAATCTTCTCCTGTTTTGCAGAGCTTTAGAACTGTAGTCCACTGCTCTTGTTTTCATGTTGAGCAAAGTTACTCTTCTTCAGGATCTAAGGATTTCCATCCTTTTTTTTTTTCCAAAAAAACCTTATTATTTTCTTAGAACCTTGGTTACATTTGTGTAATTATTGATCGCCTTGTGTATGGCTCTCCCTCTTCCTCCTCCCCCCCCCCAACATCCCTTCTGGTCACTCCGACTCCCCTCTGCAAGTTGTTGGTGGATAAAGTTGATATTCAGTTGGCCCTTTGTTTGTTTGCCCCATTAGTTGCTTCCTTTATCTGGTAAATGTTCTTTTCCTGGACGAGGACCTGAGATCCTGTGACTTGTTAATCCATGCTGCTTAAGTTTCTAAGATTAACTTAGAGGAGGGTGATCAGTCTGAACTCACCTGGGACCTCTCGTGGGGCAGGAGTGTGGCGTTGCTCTCCAGGTTCCTTTCTTGTGGCATCTTCTGCTGTGAAGTTGCCAGTCTCCTTTTCCCCAGACGCGTGTAGTCACTGGGATTCGTGCCTCCTGGTTCATGCTGGCTGTCTCCTCCGTTCTGGTGTCTGTACTGTGGTGCTGCTTCCGAGCCTTATAGTTCTGGCCTCTGGCATTGGGATCCCAACCAATGGCCTCGGCCATTGGTGATTGAGGGGTTCCGCGGTGGGACAGACTCCAGAGGGAGGTTTGTTCAGCTCCTCTCCATCTTGTGGTTTACAGTTTTGTCACAGGACTGCACTGCAGTCTCTTCTCTGTGGCTTTCCTGCCCAAATGGGAAAGGAGGGCGCTTCGCTCACCTTGGTGGCATCTCTGCATCTGGGGCTTGTTTCTTTGGCCCCCAGCACATCGTAGGTGAAGTTCTTTGCCAGGTCATGTATGTGACTAGTCTCACAGTCTTGTCTTGTGGTTCTGATCATGCTCAGTTTGGATCCTATTCAGGTGATGATTATGCCCATAAGGATTTCCATCCTTATTGCTGTTTCCCATGGGCTAGTCTTAGATTTCTCTGAATGGGTATCTTGTACTATTTTCCCTCCTCCCTGGCAAAAATCTCTCCCCTTCACTCCTGGATAGGTTTGTGCTATTTTGTCTTTTTAGCCTCCATTGATATTTTCGCCTTATTTTTCTCACCTTTAGATGGTAGCGTGCCCATGGCTTAGTCCTCGGATCTCTCCCCCTTCACAGATCTAATTTAGACTCATGATTTTAAATACTACCATGCACTGTCAGCTATAAATGTGGGTTTTACTTACGCATCTCTTCTTCATTCTGAACCTGTGTGCATATGTATGCTAATAGCCCATGTACGCTCACACACACACACACACATGCACACAAACACACAGTCCTTTGGTATTGGGAGGGCTGGGGAAATGCATTGCAGGATGCTCTGAAGATGTCAAAACTTGAGGTTACTCAGGTTCCGTACATAGAATGGTGTAGTATTTGCAGATAGTCTTCTAAGTGTTTAAGTGGTCAATATTCTAAGTGATAACCCAATGTAAATGCTATGTGAATAGTTGTTACATTGTACTGTTGGAGGAATAACGAGAAGAAAATAAGCCTGTCCATGTTCTGTAGAGAGGTAGCCATTGGCCCAACGACACAGTATTTTTGATCCAAAGATGTAAAATCCAGGACCAGAGGACATGTAATCCAGTCACTGCTCCCCACCACCTGCTCCTAGCTTAACTACCTCCTAGTTAAGCTGAATTGTCTCCTAGATTGGCTTTCTTGCTGTCTCTGAATATACTTACAGACAATTCCCTGTGCAGCAGAAAAATGCTCTTTGACTACCCAAATACTGTGGAGTTTTCAAACATTCGCTCCTCTCCTCTCCAGGTTTTCTCAAGGCTTCCTGCCTCCATAATAAAGTCATCATCCTGGCAGCATTCAGGCCTCTCCCTCAGTTCTACTGCATTGCACAGCTGTAGGGAAGCACCAATCACAAGAATTTGATATAAATAGCGCCTCCTGGAGTTGTGCAATGTATTTTTTCCATCTTCCATTACCTGGTCCCCATCACCTTTCTTTCTTTTTTTTCTTTTTGAGACTAGGTCTCACTATGTTGCCTGGGGTAGTCCTGATTCCATGGACCCAAGCGATCCCCAGCCTTAGCCTCCCAGGTAGCTGGTATGACAGGCACCCGCCACTGCACCCAGCTGCTTTTTTGAGACCAGATCTTGCTATGTTTCCCGGGGTAGTCTTGAACCCGCAACCTCAAGTGATCCCTGTCCTCTTGCCTCCCAGCGCTTGGATTATAGGCACATGCCACCATGCCCAGCTCCCATTACCCTTCTGACTGCTCTCTTAATACTGACATTTTTGCTTTTTTAGGCTGCAGATACTGTCCTTCTACCTATGTTGTCCTGTCACTAGTATTACTTCTCAGCTCTTTCCAGCTTGTGTCTGTAGGACTATAGCATAGGGTAGACTAGGGATAGTGGTAGAGACAATGAAGAGAATCTGTGAGAATAGTAATTAACATTATTTTTGTTATTTGATTACTCATAGGGCTAAGAACATGGGAGAACTTTGAAGCAATTTTATGATCAACTTCCTTGAATGTTGCTGGCACGTGTATTTGGGTTGTTTCCATGTCCTTGCAATTATAAATAGTGCTGCAGTAAACATCCGAGCACAGGTGACCTTTTGTCCCCACATTGAGGTCTCCTTTGGGTAGATTCCCAGAAGTGCGACTGCTGGGTCAAATGGTAATTCCATTTTCATGAGTTTGAGGGTCCTCCATACTGCTTTCTATAGTGGCTGGACGAGTTTACATTCCCACCAGCAGTGTAAGAGTGTTCCTTTCTCTCCACATCCATGCCAGCACTTGTTGTTGCCTGTTTTTTTGATGTGGGCCATTCTTACTGGTGTAAAGTGGTATCTCATTGTGGTTTTGATTTGCATTTCTCTGATTGCTAGTGACATTGAGCAAGTTTTCATGTGCCTGTTGGCTACATTTGTGGTTTTACAGATAATGATAAAATATAGGAATCTTTAGCTCTATAACAGATGTCTGAATTTGCTTGATAATATAATAAACAAACCTGTAAGCCTATTTTGGTTAATCATCATTTGGATCACTTTAACTGAATGCTAATCATTCACATCTTGAATAATTAAAACCATCATCATCTGTTTTAATTCTAAGTCCAGATTTAAGGTAATCACAGTGGGCCCATCTTTACTGCAGGTAGTTGAAAAAATTTGCTGAATTTCTCCCCACATATTCACTAATTTTTTTGTTTTGTATTTTCCACAAAAAGTTCCAAGAAATGACATTATGTGTATGACTTTGGTAGACATAGGTCTTTAAGTCCAATCAGTTGTCCCTGAAATTGAGCTACAGTGATTTGCCAATTGCCTAGTAACTTAGAGAATGGAATTTGAACTCTACACCCTGGGTCAGTGTGAGAAACTAACATGCGTCAACATCATCATATCAGGATCTGATCTTTATCAAATTGTGACTCAATTATGCAAATAGCATCGGCCACCTTCATTGCTTCAATTCCAGTGAGCGCAGTCATTGGGAAACAATTGTATCCTCCATTTCATCTCCTCAATCCGTATGTTTATTTTGTGTTTGAACCCCTGCACACATTTAAACCAAATGAGGCCAATTGTCATCGAGCAATAATGCAACATTGTTTTAGAGTTCTGGGTTTCCAAATATTTTTATTTATGTAACCCTAGAATTTTTTTGAAAAATTGTATTCACCTTGCACATTTTCGGGCTAATATGTATTTGAAATCATGAATATAAATAGTTGACAAAGAATATCATTTAAAGATATGATAACAATTAACATTTTAAAATTGAAGCTGTTATATGACTGTTAAAAATCCCTAATGACAATGCATGTCTAATGGAATTTAAACCATGATGAGGCACTCTTAGTCAATTTTACAATGTGTCTTTTTTCCCTGAACTCTTACTGCTAATCCACTTTCCCACAGAATCTCATTCTGGTGTAATCTCTTTTTAATGTTTAGAATAATTTTTTATTGCTCCATTGTACATTTCTAGAACAAAGGCAGGTCTAAACATGGGGATTATTACCTTAAAAACTTTCCCTCATTCATGAGGCTCTCGATAGCTAAAGCTTCTTCCTTGATTAATTTCATAATCATTGTGATTTAAAGTTATGCTAAGGACTTGGAGATTCAGAGAAGAGGGAGGCTTGGGGAAGGCTTGGGGTCTCCATGCCTCCCCCCATACCTCTTTCTGATGGTCTTTTCTATCTGTTGCTGATTCAATAGAACATTGAAAAGATGTCTCCTCTTAAGATTTTTTGGAGTGTCTTCTTGCTTCACTCTAAAGAGGATCATCAAACAGTTCAACAAGGGTTATTGCCCTCTGGTTTGATACTGAAGCACAGAGCACTCCTTCCCACAGGGAGGGGAATCTGACAGTGCAGACTGCTCAGTTTTGAGCCTGGGATCCCCAAAAGGAGGAATATTAGCAGGGTCACAAACATAAATCAGGCCACCCTTGACCCTTGTCCCTCATCCCAGTATGTTTATGTCTTTTTCTTTCTGACTGCTTTCTGCTAATATGATTCCCTCTAGGTCCATCCATGTTATCACAAATGCATCTTGTTTGTCAGTTTAATTTGATTGCAGAATAATATTCCACTGTATAAATACACCACATCTCTTCAACCGATTTTAACTGAGTGCAAGGAATCATTTAGAACCAACCTTTTCTGTTAATTTTGAATGCTACTACATTAAATACACCTAGGAATCCTTTTTCCTGCTCAAAATGTGTGTGTGTGTGTGTGTGTGTGTGTGTGTGTGTGTGTGTTGTTTAAAGAGGGAATCCTAGGCCTCGAATTCCAACAGAACCAGATTAAAAGGGATTCTAATCACAGTTTTTCCCAGCCCCACCTCTATATTCCTGAACAAATTATTTAACCTCTCAGAGCAGAAGTTCTCTCACCTACAAAATGGGAAGTATCTTTGTTAGTCCAGTTTCCATATGACAGACAGGTGGTTTAAACAGCAAATGCATTCTCACAGTTCTGGAAGCTGCAACTCTGAGGTGGAGGTCCCGGGAGAACCCAATCGACTCTGTGTCCTCACATGGCCTTTTAGTTGCACCCCCAGAGAAAGAGAGCAAGAAAGGGCATAGACTTGCTCTTTCTTTTCTACAAAGACCCTAATTCCTTCATGGGGATTCACCCTCATGAACTCATCCAGTCCTAATAAGCTAACAAAAGGTTCACCTCCCATTTCTATCACACTGGGAGTTAGGGTTTAATCATATCAGTGTTGGGCGCACACAAATATGTAGCCCACCACAGGAAGAATAACTATATCCTCACAGTATTGCCATGAGGTTCAAATTAGATGGTGTCTCTAAAACATTTAGCGTGATGCTTAGTATACCATAAAGGCTCAGCAAATGTTACTGATTATGATATTATTTTTAACTATTGTTATCAAAACACACTTATTTGAATTGGAAAGTCTGACTACCACCTTTTCTTTCTTTTTTAAAATTCTGTAACCACCAAAACCATATTCACCAGAGAGAAAGTTTAACTTAACTGTAATAGATATTCCCACCTATAAATCTGTAATAAAAATCCATTACCACAACCAGCTCCTCTCTCGCTCACATTTAACTCTCCCCATCTTCCCAGTGACTCAGTACGTTTTGTTCACGCTCTTTGTCAGTCATATTAATGTGATTGCTTGTATCTGTGCCCATGTATTTCTGACACTTGTGATTTATTTAGATTATTGTTAAAGAAGTAGAGCCAGAATAGTAACCAGGTCTGTGAAAACCTACAATAACCATCTTCGAAGCATGAAACGTGCTTTCATGAGGTTAAACCAAGTCTTTCTGAAGCTATATATGAGTAGAGATATATTTTTTAAATTTATTTATTTTGTTCTTTAGATCACAACCTCTGTGTTTTTTTTGAGGGGGGGAACCCCCCTCTCCCTCCTCCCTCTGGTGCCCCTTCCATTCTCTCAAACCCCACCCTTTGCTGTTTGCTAGTTGTGCTAAGTCCATTAGTCTTTTTCCTATGGCTGTGTCCTTTCACTGGGTGAGGGACTGTGTTGTTGGAACCAGGCGAGCCTTGCTGGTAGGTTTTCGGTCTTAAGTTTGTGTTGGGCGGCCAGTCTGTATTCATTTGTGATCTGTCCATGTTTTCTTGCTGCAGGCCTTCTTCTCCAATCCCATCTCTGCTGCTTTGCTGCTTTTCCTTATGGCTGTGGTGTCAGATTTAGGGGGTCTCGCCCCCCAGTCTGTGTTGGTCAAGAAGTTTCTCTGTGAATACAGGCATCTGTGAATGGCCTTTGAAGATCATCTCCTCTGCCTCAGTTCGCAGTTTTGATGTGGGGCTGATTACCCCATCTTTGGTCATCCTCTTCTCTCCTGTAATGTGGCGAGGGTGTGTTGCTCCCCTTGAAGACATCTCCAAAATGAAGTCCCGGGTCTTTTTTGCCTGGTGAGCACACAAGTGCGCATGGTGACATCGTGTCTCCACAGTTGTTTCTCTTGTCTCGCATGTACTGGTTCTCTTGGTTGTCCATTTGCTTGGTTGTCCATCTCTTGCTTTTTGGATATTGTGGATAGTTGCTTCATGTTTCACTAAATTAAGCTAATCTTTTGCAATGCAACTGGCAGTCTCATTAGAACTAGTATTATGAGCAACAGAATAAGCAAGTTAATAGTAATGTTTATTGCAGAAAGGGAATGGGCTTTTCGAAACTAAGTCTAATGAACTAGTGCTTTGTGTCACCAACGTTGTGTGTCCATTTTGGCACTTGGCACCCAGTCAGATGCCCATAAGCGGTTCTGTCAGACAGGCTGGACTAGGGTTTATTTTTATTCCTACTTAGGATCCTGTCATGTGCTGCCCTGTGCAGTCCTCTTCCCACTCCTCCCTGCATATCCTGTCCCTGTTTCTCCTTCACAGCTCCTTGCCTCCTTATCACTTCATGGTGTGATATGGGTTATCTATGTTTTTGTTCTTTTCTATCTAACACCCACCCTTCCCAATGTATCCCAATGTATTCCGGTCCTGGTGTGGTCCAAGAAGTGATAGCAACTGAAATTCCTACAACCAGCAATCATAAAATGGAAATGAATGCCTCTTCTTTCCTCTAGGTGATGTAAATGATTTACTTTTTATTTGATGCCATGTCTCCTAGAGGTCTGATAGTTTGAATATGAAGTATTCAAGAAATACTCAAGAAAATTATTGTAGGGGTTTTGGTCCCATCTTCCAGTCAATCTCTTTTGTGCAAGGTAAATGTCATTTAATTGAAAAATGAAAGCAACAAAAGCAGTTGGTCATTTAACCCGACCCATGTAGGTTTAACTCACATTTTAAGGGAGAGGTAGGTGGTTGAAAGTCTTCTGAGTTACTGTTGTAGTGAGAGAGAATGTATGGAAAAGACTGAAGGCAGCAAAGGAAAGGACTGGCTGAAAGATTTCTTGTTTGGTAGAATAGAGACTGTAGCAGGAGAATAGAAACTGGGAAAGCTGTAGGAGACCTTTGAAGCTAGAAACTGGGAGTCTGCATTTGATAATGAGAACAACAGTGAAGTCACAAGGAGCTTGACCTGGTCAAAACTGTCGTTAAAATAAACAAACAAACAAAAAGCATTTTTTTACTCACTGGTAAAACTGAATATGTACTGGTTTTGCATGTCTCAGCTGTCTATTAGATCCACTGTTGTTACTCTGAAAAACCCTCAAGGATACTCCAGCGGAAAATAAATGAGGACAATCTATATGGTCCGGAGATTTCTAAGTATTGACACGAAATATTACTTTCCCTTTAACACAGCTTCTCTTGTTCAAGGGGCAGGCATTTCTTTGGTCTTGTTGGCTTGTTTTTCTTAAATGATGCTCTAGCTCCTATTTTCATAAGAATTTTGCTTATAGCATCAGTTACAACTAATAGGTCTTTCTTTACTTTCTGTCATATTAACTTATTCTTTCTGGAAAAGAATATATTCTTTCCAACACATTAAACTTTCAATTAGCATTGTATTTTTAACAAGTATGAAAGTGATTTCATTTGCATTTACTTTTTAGGAACATTTTGAAGCATCAACATTATTGTTTGATAATTGAAGCTTTCTTGAGGTTAATGCAAAGATAAAATCCTTATTATCTATACTGAAAAACTGAGGTTCTCCCCCTATTTATATTTAACTATAAATTAACATCGCAAATGAACATAAAATTATAGAAAATCATAGAAAATAATCATGCATGTGATTTAATATTAATAACTGGAATGTGGCCTTTCATAGAGTTAATATTTTTCTTTGCTATGGAAAGTAAAAGATATAGAAACTGACAATGGACTGCAATACTCAGGTAACTGCTCTAATTGAGTTTCTGACAGAGCGAAGATGTTCAAATGTTTTTAGATGAATGCCATTTAAGCATGATGACTAGGTGAAGCAGGGTAACCTGAAATACGTTGAAGCACAGTGACCAAAGACATACAGCCTAGAAGTTTAGATAAACAGTCCATGACTGACTGACTCAGTTTACTATTATGCAGCAAAATTTCTCCTTGAATCTTCCTTATTCTATCTTTGTGACATCAGGCCAGATACTATGACACTATCACCCAGAATACCAAAGCATGTAAAGTGTTTAGGGGCACTCAACTTTGGGATATCAATCCACTGAGCCAGTACTGGCACTAATAAGCCTGCTTCATGATGGTCCTGGTGTCTTTGTTCCCTCACAGCAGGCTTTCATAATCAGGTTGACCAGAAGTCCTTTGAGGTCCAAAAGTTATTGACAAAAACATTCATAGTTTGAACTCCCTTATGTGTTGAGAGAGCTTCATTCTATGCATTAGTTCTTCTAAAACATGGAGATAAACCAAAGTGTGGAGGTGTGGAAGATCCAAGTATTAATCAGATATTGGAAGATTGTAGTTGTTTGCGCTAATCACCCAAGGCTGGAAATGAGTCATTGTTGAGACTGAACAGATGTTGGGAGCAAGCTGGCACGATGTAATGAATCCTCTCCTCATAGTTTGTCATCGCGTTACTCCGTAGTGCCTCCAAGGGTAGACGAGCTTCCTAAACAACCAATTTACTCTGAGAGAGCACCATAAACATTAGGGAAAAGACAGCAGTACATTTGGCTTAATTAAGTATGTCAAATGACAATCTGAATAACTCGCTTGCAATTCTGATGCTGAAAAGTTTTCTACCACTTTTCCATTCTCTTCAGAGAAGCTATCTCCTGCCAAACAGATACAAAGTTTAGTCTTCTCACAAAACTCTACTCCAGGAAACTGGAACAATATGCCCTGGCAAACCCATTCCAATCTATCATACTTCCCAGGAACAGGAAATTTGTTTCTGTCTCATATTGCATCAGCTATTCCTTTGCATTTGTCTTTTTAAAATCAAATTTCATTGCTTTATCACTTGTTTACATAACTCTGTAACTTGGGGCATACAATTCACCCCTTAACATATGCCCAGGCTAGCTTCACCTCCACCAAGGCTTCTGTGCCAAGGTGTGTTTACATGAAGAAGAAATGGTATGTGTACATTTTCCTTCATGAGATCTCTTCACACGTGTTCAGACTGTTTAGAAGATTACAATTGTAGAATCGGTGTCATCAGAACATCCTGGCACAAGGGCCGTATGCTCTTTGTGTGTTTTGTTTCTCAGATTATTCCTGGTTTGTGATCATGTTCTGTTTCTGATGAGATGGTGACAGTTTTTAGTTTGTGGCGATCAGTAGGTTTTAATGGCAATAATAATTTCTTTCAGTTAGACTTTTTTGCTTTTTCCTTAGTGTTTTGCATTTTCATCCTTCTAACTGAAATAAATTATGTCATTTGATGTTTACTGCTGTTTCTGTTCTCTTCACTGTGCTTATTTAGCCCTGATAATTCAGAATTCCAATTCTTTGAGAACCTGCCTGTTTCCTTAGAGCTTTTCTTTACATTGTTGCTATTGCTACTGAAAGAGAAACGAAGAAAAATTAAAAAATTTTTCTTGTGATGAGAACTTTTAGCATTCGCTTTCTTAATGACTCCTCACTGTGGTAGTGTTTGCAATCAGGATGTTGTATTTTATTTCCCTAGCACTTAATTTCTTCTATAACTGGGAGTTTATATGTTTTGACCACCTTTTCCCAGTACCTCTCTTCTACCCTCTGTCTAACTAAAGTAATTTAAAGATGACCATTTCCTTACAAATTAAATTTTGGGTTTATAATGATCCTTGTTTTTAGTATATTAGAGACACTTTCAAAATTCCACTAAATATTCAATGATATAAAGGTATGCTCGCCTGTAATGAGCTCTGCATGCCCCAGCATAGAGTCAGCCCTTTCCCTCATCTCCTTTAGCCACCAAAACACCTCTGTATTAGCGACTGTGAGTATTTGCAGAACTGGGACTTGAACTCTGTTCTAACAAAAGCTTTCTACTCTTTCCTCTGTAGCAACACTGCTTCTTTCTGTGCACTGCCTCTATTGTAATTTAATCTTTTCAATGTAGGTAACACCTCACTTCTTCAGAGATTGCCACTTAAAAATATACCCCCTATTTAGTTTTTCATTTATCACCTCCTATTTTATTTAAATATACTTTTATTGAAGTAACATGACGTTGTAATATTACAAAGGTTTCAGGTGTGCATTGATATCAATCAACACCTGCATCTCCGACATTAAGTTCACCACTAAAAGTCCAGTTTCATCCATCACCATACAATTACCCCTTTTATTTATGTACCCTCCTTGCTACTTCCCTTCTGGTAAGCACTAATACAGTAGTGCCTCAAGAGTTTGGTCTTAGCGCTTGAAAGTTGACTTTTGCTTATGTAGTTCACTTGTTTGTTTGATTTCTCCAGCGACCACCTGAATGAAGATGTATGACATTTGTCTTTGTCTCATTTCACTATGCATACTACCTCTTACATCCATATCTGTTTGTTGCAAATGGTAGGGTTTCATCCACGTTTCTTTTATAATGCAGCACTATTCCATTGTATATATTTAGCACATCCTCTTTTTTAGGGAAGTAATGTTGGTTTACATCACTGTGTGTTTTAGATGACAGGCTCACATCTCTTAAAATGTGTTACCACACCACACCCACCACTAAAGGACCAATAACTCTTCACTACAGTCTATTGTATCCCCTCCTTAGTTCGGCTCCCACCCTTTACCTCCACCTTCTCCAATAGCCTCAGTTCTGTAGTCAGATCCCAAGGGTTTGTTTGAACTAGGTTTTGTCTGTTCCTTTATTTTATGTCCTCCTATTCCACCCAAGAATGATAGCATGTATTATTTTTCTTTTGTAGTCCATTTACTTTTACTTTGGAAACAAATCTAAATACTTGCTTTTTTGGTAAGTCTTTCAAAGCTCTGTAATTAATGACAAACAAATTGAAAGTGGAGGTGGATAGAGCTATTGGTGCCTGCTGAGACTTCATATAATAGAAAAGAACCACCATTTCTCTAAAAGACAAGAACCCAAAGAGAGCAGCTGTCTGGGGCAACTTAGCTTAGAGACAAATTCACCCAGGAAAGTCCCAGCTGCGTTGGCAAATTTTTGTTGCTCTTTGCAAGGACCCTGGAGTTGTGAATAAATGTTTAAAATTACCACACATAATTTTAGAAGGTGGAGACCAGTGTTCTGTTTTGCAGAATTTTAATAAAATCATAAAAAGACAATAAGAACCTTAACAAATAGATTTTAGCTATGTTCTTATTTTGCTGTGTAAAATATTTCCTTCCCCAAAAATGCAGAGCAAAGGGAAATACAGCCAAATCCAGATGATTTAATAAACCTGTCTCTAGATTTTACTTATTTTATCTCACTTTCTGTTTCTCCTTATTGCTCATTCTCCAAAAACAGTACTCTAGAGATGTCATTAAAAAGTCTGACTTCTTGATTTTGTCTCTTACCAGATTGTCTCTGCACCTAATTAAAGTCTTAAGATTTTCCATTATCTCTTTTTATTCCCTGCTGCTTAAAACAGGTTTCTTCTCCTTTTATTCTTTTTTTAGTCCTCAAAAGAAAGCATACTTTCTTCATTTTTAAAAAAATTGTCTCCCCCAATCCATTGTATAACACTGATTGTAAAACTGATATTATGGAAGGTAAACATTTTTCCTACTGCTACATTCTTGGGGTGGGGAGTGAATACTAGTGGTATTTTCATGTTTTTCTACTAGATCCCATTCTTGGTTTCTTCTTTCTGATGCACAGTCATTCCCTTCCATGCTGATTCTTTCTAACCCATCACTTCCAATTGTCTGCTTTGGGGAATAGTTTCAAACCTCACACATTTTTTGAGCTAGTATTTCATGCAATTATTTTTTTTAAATGTGCTGGAATTACTTGTGGAGGCTAAGGAGTTAGGAATGTTTAACTAATTTATCCCTCATACCTCCATGGGGAGGATTGTTTTCCCAATGATATCCCAAAGCGGTTGCTGTATACTTCACAATAAATGTCTTCTTTGTTTTGCTGCCTATATTATCATGCCAGCCTAATAATATTATTAATAAATTGGAAGATGAAATTTCTTGAAAGCCCAGTTGCTGTTATGTTTAGTGGTTTGCATGTATTATCTCAATTAACTTTCACAACAATTCTATAAGGTAGATACAGAATTACAGTAGTCTTCAGCCAATAGATGGGCTGTGATTTTGTATATTTGCAAATTACATATTGCAAGAAAGATTTTTTGAATTGATGACACATATATTTTCTGACATCATTATAGACCCCCAAATTCTTCCAACACCATGTCACCTGTGAACCATCATCCTGATCACTTGTGCTCATCTCTCCCCTGATTTTGTTGTCCTTCCTCCTCCTTTGCTGTATGCTTTAGTTCTGTTATCAGTTTGCTAGTTTTAACTTTTTTCTTGTGCTTTTGTTTCTTTCCCTTATATCCCTCATATAAGCGAGGCCATCTGGTATTTCTCTTTTACTTTCTGGTTTATTTCAACTCGCACAATTCCTATAGCTCAATCCATGCTGCCACAAATGACAAGACTTTATCTTTTTGATAGCTGAATAGTATTCCATCATGTGGGTATACATATGCATATATACAATACACATATATACATAATGTATATGCCTTTATGCATATACATTATGTAAATATACCACAACTTTTTGATCCATTCATCTGTTTGGGGGCATTCGGATTATTTCCATACCCTCTCTGCGTATAATGTATTTTTTCACAAAAGCTATGCTGTGGTTACATCTCTGGGCTAAATGAACCAAAGTTCATTTAGACTCATAGATGACATGATGAATGAGTATGTCTGTGGGGACATACATCCTAAGTCTTCTTAGGGATGTGATGAACCCACCTTCTTCCTGGAGTCTTAACTTTCATATCACAGACTTTACTGTCATATCTGTCTTATGGACACATGGAAAGTGGGAATAAAACCTCTCTAGATTTATAGCATCTGTATTAGTTATAGAAAAACAAATCTGCTGTAAGAAAATGGATCCCAAAACACATGGCTTAAAAAGAAAAATGACTACCCCGGGTGACACAGTGAGACCCAGGCTCTAAAAAAATAGCCGGGCATGGTGAAATGCACCTGTAATTCCAGCGACCTGGGAGGCTGAGGCTAGGGATCGTTTGAGTCCACTCGAGTCCGCGGGTTCAGGACTATCCCGGGCAACATAGTGAGACCTAGTCTCAAAAAAAAAAAAAAAAAAAAAAAGACATTTTATTCTTCTTTGAAGCTGTAGATCTCAGTATGGGCCAGATCATACTTACCCCATAGAGTCATCCAGAGACCTGGGGAACACTCCCAGCTCTTGCTTCCTTAATCCCTGGACCATGGTCCTTATCCGTGTGATGGAAGCTGTGTCTGTGTCTGCACACCTGCTTGTGCGAGGGCCACGAGAGCAAGTGCAGGCCAGGAAGACCCTGAATAGCCTGCTCCTGTGTGTGGCAGAGAATTTAGAAACATCGTCACCCCAAGCCACAAAGGGGCAAAGAAATGTGATCTTTTGCTAGGCAACCATGGAAATGTCTTAAGCATCATCACCATAGGAAGAGGCAGAGGACTCCCGAGGTTGAACAACCAAAGTCCCAGCCTATCCCAGTCGTGGGCCCCTGCCTAGACAGTGACTGACTCCAGCAGGGTGGAATTTTGTGGGTGTGGCCGCAGCGATGTGGGTGGAGGATGGATACAGTGACCCATGGGTCAGGTTTGGAGGAGCAGTGGGATCCTGGGACACTGCCCTTGTAATTCTCAGAAGGACTCTTTGCAGGCTTCCTTCTCCTCACCCCTCTTGCTTTTCTTTTTCTTGCAAAAGGCTGCGGGGAGAGCCTGTTCACGGGCTGGTGATCTGCACTGTGGCACAGGCTCTGTGCTGTGAAGGATTTCTGCTTGGTTGGTTGCTCTCACCATCTTGAATTTCTTAAAACTTCATTGTGAAAGTCGCATTTTGTATGTGAAGTTTGCTGGAACAATAGACCATGTGTTTGAGCTGCACCTACGTGCTGGGTGGTGCAGCTGTGCAAACCTGGACACACGTCAGCTGGCTTGGAGGGTGGATGTGGGTGCTGAGCATTTGGCTGGTGGCCCAAAACATGTGTACATGTCTAGAGACTCTAGGGGACCCTCAGCGCCCCCAAAGAGACCCAGTGAGCTTGGGACCAGACTGTTGGCGGTGGTGGTACTCCAGCTGTGGAAGCAATAACAGAAGCAGCCAGAGGTGGTGGTGCTGACCTGGACCCAGGGTGGAGGAGGGCCTCTGTGGGAACTCGTGGAAGCTCAGCTTGGCTGTGCCTCCTGGAATCTGGCCTTGTGGCGTCTGCACAAATAGTAACTCTCCAGCCTGAACTTTGATACGGGAGCTGTGGAACTTGACACAGATAATGTGACAGGCTGTCCCTGTTATCACACAAGAAAGCATGCACAGGGACAATGAGATTGGGAAGCTACTACATGTCTATCAGGGACTTATTAGAATTCTGCAAAAATTCTGGGATCTTTGCTTTTGAATGCTGAAACAAAGTAAATAGCCACTGGCTTAGACATAGAAATTGCATTTAATGATTGTCAGTGAGAAAAAGACAACAACACTATTTTTGTGTGAACTTTGGATGAACCATTTGTTGATGAGGAAGATGATGTAAAATATTTACTCAGAAAAGGACACTTTACTTACAGGATATATAAAAGGCATTTGAAATATACACAGGTTTCAAAACGACTTTGATTTCTTGTACAACCTGCACAATTTATAGGGACTGTCAGAAGAAACATTAAAATGCCATTGTAAGCTTTGCCTTAAAGTTAAATTCATATTTATATGAAAGTTATTTGCATCAAGTGAAATCTTTTATATTGAAGTTACTCCATGGGAAGCACCAGCTCTCAATAAACTGGCATTTTAAAGTAATTTATCTGACATTTATCCCAGTGTTGTCACCATCTATAAAACACTCTTTACAGCTCCAGTAAAAGTTCTGTCAAAAGAAAACTCCTTGTCAGAAGAAAATGAACAAAAACCATTTATGAACTTGCGTTTTTGCAGCTCTATTGAAGCTGTAGTCAATGATTCAATAATAATAATTTTGCTAAAAATAAGCCCCATGGCTCTGTGTATACATTTTGGGGACTAAATAGACAAATTTATGGAAATATGAACTAGAAAAATTGTAAGATCCAGAAAAGATCTAGAAGAAAAAGATCTAGAAAAAAACTCGAAAAATTGTAAGGCAAAGTATTGGTATCTATTGTATTATCTTATGTAGTATTGTATTATTTTATGTAAGTTGTGCGCTTATGTTGCTCCTGTTACATCGCTATTATTGCTGTTATATTTAGAAGTACTGGAACATTGCTCAAAGAAAGAATGCTTATATTTTAGTAGTCTTAAAACACTGTTTTTGCTACAAGGGACACGGAATCTTCACGATTCCACAGGACCTGGCCCATAAAGCAGCTGTTCTCCAGTCAGTAATGACTGGTCTATCTGCTTGTCCATCTGCTCATCTTTGTGCTGCTGCCTCTGCGGCCGTTTCTGGCTTCTGTGCCTTGGACAGAATAGCCCGAAGATCCACAGCTGCCTCTGTGAGCTCCGACCCCGAGCTCCGGGGATCCATCAGCTACTCCAGAGAAACAAGACAGAGAGGGAAGTCAAGGCCTCTGTCTTTTCTCGTTTCTCAGTTCAGCTCGCCCCCCAGGGGATATCAAAGGTCGCTGAGTGCAGCAGAAGCACCGGCAGCCGCAGCACGCTGGAATGAGTCTAAGCCAGATGGATTTGCATTTCAGGAATTTGCATTTCAGGATTTTTTGAATTCCTTCTGACAGGATAGAAAGTGCTGCCATTTCCCCCTAAGGGGCCTTGCACAGCTAGGTGCCTGCCTCCTTGGGCTCCTCCTACAATAGGAGTGAATCTGTCCGTGGAACCAAGCATGGCAACTAGAGAGAGCTACCAGGCCACAGGACCTCCGAAATAAGGAACGCGGAGAGGGACGAGGAGGGGCCTGGGACAGTTGAAAGGGACGACATAGCTGACAGAGCTGCACGAAGCAGTCCCTGTGCAGAACTATTTCTGTCACACAGAAAGTCGGTCCTAGAGGCCTGATGCCGAGTGGCGCTTTCAGCAAGGCCAAGGCTTCCCTTCCTCCCTGTGCCCCTGCTTTGTGGCGTCTCCTTCCATAGCTGGTGACCGACCCATATTGGCCCTTTGTCTTCTAGGGTCTTAACCCAGGGATTTCCTTGCTGGGGGTGGGGGTGGGGCTGTGTCCTATATATTACCGTTTCCTATTTTTATACAAATTTCCAAATAGCTTTTAAAAAGCGATTTTGAAGGTAAACACTCGATGTGCTGTTTCAGGAGGTAATGGCGGCTGTGAGGTTTGTTTTCCAGTCATCCCGGGTCAGGCAGTTTCAATCTTTGGTTCTGGCCGTTGAAGAGTTTTGGAGTCTTGGTGGAATTTAAGACTTTGAATGCGGAATGAGGAGACAGACCAGCCAGGGCAACAGCAGCTTGAGCCCTGGCCTGGTCTCAGAGTGACCTGCCCTTTCTGCCTGGCCACTGGTACAGGTGCCCCCATAGACACACGTGCACCCCTGAGCCTATCATGGGAGATGTGCAAGACCACAGTTGCATAAAAGCTACTGGCAGGAGAGTGTGTAAAGTCTGATTTTTTTACTCATTTGCCTACAAGGGCTTGTTTCTTCTGGTCTCTGTCAGGTCTCCCTCTGATTGCCACCATGCCAAGGGCCCTGCCTTCTGCAGCAGCCTCTGGAATGCTTGGTTGGTTGACTCAATGTGGCCCCCCAGGAAATGCCTGTTCATTGAAGACTTTTGGCTCAAGTTAAATGCGTAAAATTCAAACTGAGGAATTTCAGCTGGGAAATATTTTAGGCAGGGAGACCTCCCAGGAGGACTTTGAATCAAGCCATTTTTTATCAAGTATTTGGCTTCCTTTTTTTGTCTGCTTGTAAACAGTCCTGGAATGGCTGTCATAGGACTTTCTTGGGAGGAGAGTCGCTGAGAAAAATTGGCAGTTTTATTCAAAATTCTTAAAACTGAGCAGTTTGGTGCTCAGAATCCTAACATTTCAGAAAAACTTTCCTACAGCTGTGAAGAGTTTCATTTCCCTCTGAGTACCGCGGTGAGACAGTCTAACAGGCCTTTGTGAGATATTCTAACAGGCATTTGTAATGAGATTATCTTGTAATGAGATCACCTGCTGAAAAATCAATTTGGCATCCAAAAAATCACATTATCTACAAATTACAATTCTTTAAAAAGTATTAAAAAACCACTTAAAACAAAGCTGGTTGGGTACAAATTGGATTGCTGAAGTTATTGGTTGTTACAAGAATGTAAAATGTCAATTCTGAAATAATGCACAAAGTCCATCGCCGTGTCCCGTAATGCAGCGGTCTATGTGTATCCTATATTTAAAATGCAAAATGAATTTCAAAAGAAAGGTGATTTTACACTATCATAAATGCTGAAGAACATAAGTCACCATTATTTTCAAATGCCACCACACACCTGGACTCTCCCCTTAAGTAGATGAAAGTCTCAGAGCTTCCGTTTGTGATGTGGTCTCCCTCTGCTGGTTGTTGTTAAGGAAAGTATTGACTCAAAAGGATCCTCTTAGGTTTTGGGGTTTTTTTGTTTGTTTGTTTTTGTTTTTTGAGACTAAGTCTTACGATTTTTGCCTGTGGAACCGCAGGCTCCTGTTGCCCGGGGTACCAAGGACTCAAGCGATCCCCAGCCTCAGCTTCCCAGGTAGCTGGGATTACAGGCGCGTGCCACCACGCCCAGCTTTTTTTTGGGACTAGGTTTTGCTATGTTGCCCTGAGCGGGACTTGAACCACGCTCCTCAGTCCCAGCCTTTTCATAGGCTGAAGCTTACAGACACGAGTCACTGTGCCCATCTCTGGTATTTTGCTGAAACTTAAGTCTGGAGAGCACCTTGAGAAGCCTTTTATTCTAGTTCATTAAATACACATCAGCTTTTCTGTGGATAGATGCTTAAGAGTGGAATTGCTAGATTGCCTGGTAGATCTCTTTTTAATATTCTGAGAAATCTGCATACTGCTTGCCTTAGGGGTGGAATAGTCTACAGCCCTCCCAACAGAGCAGGAGAGTTCCTTTTACTCCACATGATTGCCAACTCTTGTTGTTTCTTGGGTTTTTTGATGTGGGCCGTTCTCATGGGTAGGAAGGTAACTCTTTGTGGTTTCAATTTGTGTTTCTCTGATACATGCTAATGAGGAATTTTTTCATGGGCCTGTTGGCCGTTCTGCATATCTTCTTCAGAGAATGCTTGTTTAACTCAAATTATAAGCACATTCTATAATTTGACCACTTCAACAATGTGGGAAGTTTTTTTATTTTAACCAGCTTCAGCCAATCAATCTGTCGTCATTCCTCATATGACTATCAAGGTCAGTTTGGTGATTAGGAATGCTAACTGGTAATCCCATCTCTCTGACCTATGTCCTATGTATTTTGGCTAGAAGTGTCTCTTAATTTGGGACACTGTATTTTCTACCTGCTCTACAAAGATTCTGCGATGAGTGCAGTTTCTTTAGTCACATTTTATACCCCTGACTCTTCTAACTCCTATAGCTATAGCAGAAAACCAGACAAAAATCATTGTCCTCTTGAAGTTTCTCTTCTGTCACACATAGAGATGTGGCTTATGAAGACAAACCAGGAAGGCTCACTGTATCTGACTTCCTCATATTTTGCAAGCAGGCCAAGCTGGGCGGGTTCTTGATCCGTTCTAGGAGCTAAAGAAGAATATTGGAACCCTTGGTGGACTTCAAGGCTTTAATGCTCTAAAGGAACCAGGCACACCAGGCAGGGAAGCTGGGCCAATGCAAGCAGACAGTCTAGGCATCAGGGACAAGGGTGTAGAAGGCAGTGAGAGTTTTCTAGCCATCCCCACCCCCACCATCTTCATAACTTTTCTCTGAACTCTCCACGCTTTCATGCTCTCCTTCCCATGCTCTCCTCTTCCGTGCTCTTCTGCCTTCCCACTGAGAGATAATGCCCTTTTACCCCCACTTCCTAGGCCCAGGTGTGCACACCTACACATGTGCACATCCATTGGACCAAGTGTGCAGTCATGGGAAGGTTGTAACACCACAGGTGCTGGTCACAGAGGCTAATGGCAGAAGGACCAAATCTCCGGTTATTCATTTGCCCTACACTCATATATGTGAGATTTTCTTGTAGCTCAAGATGCTATGAATTTAAAGAAAAAAAAATGATTGGGAAAAGTAATTGCAACAAAAGAAGCTCT
Organism: Uropsilus gracilis; assembly: GCA_004024945.1. NCBI lineage: Eukaryota > Metazoa > Chordata > Mammalia > Eulipotyphla > Talpidae > Uropsilus > Uropsilus gracilis. The sequence continues at coordinate 56,569 of PVHY01004471.1, forward strand.
AATAAAGCTTCTTTCTTTCCATAAGAAAGAAAACCAATAGTGCAGAAGGAGTGAGTCAAATCTCAGTGATGAAACACGTTTGATTTCTCTGCAATAATAATGAACAGAAGTGGGATTTCATGATTTCCCAGTTACCCAGTTCCGGACACGAGCACGGGATGCTCTTAGAAAAGTCTTCTGGCTGTAACTCACCGAGAGTTTCCACAGGCGCTTCCACAGTGAGGGTCTGAGGAAGAGCGCTTCCCTCACGGGGTCTGTGTGCTGAGGATGGCTGCCATCTTGTGACCTCGAGTGGAAACTGCACATTGTTTCGCCTTTTGACAAGTGGGAAAAAATGTCCTTTTCTCAGCCTCCTCACTCCCTTGCTGAGCTCAGTCCTCCTGCCCCCCAACCCATCCACCAAGGACTGACTCTCCTGTCATGATGTTTCCCAGGATTAATTCAAGCATGTTAGAGGCATCGGTAGACAAGATTAGCTCAAATGATGGCATCCAGGATGTGTAATGAGAGGGGTATAATTTTCGATTCTCCGTAACCTGTAGCAATGTCTTTTCCTAATTTGAGGGATAAAGTGGATCTTTTCCTCTTTTACTAAGCACTGATCTTAATGCCAGATTACTATTTTTAAAATACTGATTATGTATATATACATACATACATACATACATACATACATACATATATATATATATACACATTGCTGTACACCTTAAGGTTCTCCCACCACCCTGTCACCCTTAAACTGCCATCCCCATCTCCCGTACCCATCCCTCACCCGACCTCCCCCCCTTTTGCTTTATGCTTTAGCTCTGCTGTCAGTTAGTTTTAACTTTTTCTTGTCCATTTATTTGTGTGCTTTTCCTCTATCCCGCATGTAGGTGAGATCATCCAGTATTTCTCTTTTCCTTTCTGACTTATTTCTGCCAGCATGATTCCTTCTAGGCCCATCCTTGTGATCACACATGTTAATGCCAGATTATTCACCATGTATTTCCAGTTCCTGGATATTTTTCTGAAACTTCAGCTCTCTTAGCCTCTCATCTCTTCTTGCCCTTATTCTGTCCCTCTGTTTGGATCACTGTGTATTGTTCACAGGGGTATTATTCCCCTCTCTTTTCTGTTATAAAGGAACTTGTGAATCCTGTGAAGATTTTGAAAAATAAAAAAAAAAGATTGCCCTTTCTTCCCCCTGCTCCCCAGCCCTCCCGGGTTGTGGACCTAATCTTCCAGTCTCAGCAAGTCAGCAGCTAAGACTCTGGAATGCAAGTTAATTAAATTGTGCTTCTATTTAGTTTTAGACAAGTTTGGTTTTTTTCATGCTAGGTTTAGTCTGTGTGACTTTGTTATATACAATCCTAGTAACCAGGAATCCTAGGAGAGATTTGATGAAGCTGTGCTGTGAAAGGCATGCAATCGTAATAAAGTGGAGGAGGCATGGAGAGAGAATTCCAGGCCTCTGTATACCACCGGTATGGAAATCATTTAACAGGACACAAGCGATTTAGCAGTAAAATCAACTTTCTTGGAGTAATTGATTTCCTTTTCTGTCTAGGAGCAGAAGCAAGTTAGGGAATCTATCCCTAGGTGTTGTATGGGTTCTTCCCTGGGTTGATCTTTTTAGAGCATATTTTTTTCCAGGTATCTTATTGTTGTGATGATTTTAAGACACTGCCTTTCAAGACTAAGTAGAGACTATATCAAAAGTAGAGAGAGAACCTTCTAGTTATTTTCAGGTTAACCCTTTAGACCCTAAGGTACTTTTCAATACTTTGTGACAGCTGTCTTTTGGAAGTAAATGACACACTGCACAACCTTAGTAAACGTCACCTGATGGTACAGGCCTGATGGAGTACCAGGTACTCTCTATCCATTTCTGCTTCATATGCTTAGAAAAATTGGAAAGCAGGTGAGAAAGATAAGGAAAATGAAGTTCAGAAAATGTTAAATAACTTGCCCAAAAGCAGTGCAGATAGCTTCGTTTATATTCAAGTTTAAACTTCTTTGATAAAACTTTGATTTTGTTATCACAGGAACATTATTGTGAATGATTGCTTTTCCGTTATGGAGATCAAGCCAATATCAAGTATGGATATTAGGCTGAATATTTGTGAACTAATTTCTTCACCATTGACTTCCTTTCGTTATATCATGGTAGCATTTGGAATTGAAGTGACCTGATTATAGTGAGGTGCATTAAGCTTAAAGCTTTAAGGTTTTTCTAAGCCTGCCTTCACCCAACAAGGAAATGTGCACTGTTTCCATATACTATTGCTAGAGACAAATAAGGAGGTGTGTGTGATCAGTGAAGGGAGCAGGGTAGAGACCTACCTAAGGCTTTAGAATGTTGGGGTCAAGCACTGAATCCTATCTATAAGGTAAATGAGGTCCCCCAGTAGTCTACAGAGATTGGTGAGGGAGCTTTGGAATACTGTCAGCTATAGTAATCAGTAATAGGACTAGGTGGGAAAATTCTTTTTCACATTCTTTTTTTTTTTTTTTGGAGACTAGGTCTCGCTATCACCTCAGGCTCTCGTTGCTCGGGGTACCACAGACTCAAGCAATCCCCAGCCTCAGCTTCCCAGGTAGCTGGGATTACAGGTGTGCGCCACCACGCCCAGCTATTTTTTTGGAACTAAACTCGCTACGGGCCCCAGGCGGGACTCGAACCGCGATCTCTAGCCCTGGCTGCTTCTTAAGCCGAAGCTTACAGGCACGAGCCACCATGCCCAGTCTCTTTTTTGCATTCTTACTGGACATATTCATTGTTTCTGGTTCTGTGTCTGAAGCCCTGGTAGAACTGCAAAATCATAAACTATTATAGCAATTAGATTGTCAATCTATAAAATGGATAAAAGAAACTGAAATTAAAAATAAATTTAGTTTGTGTTGAAAATAAAATCAGTGAACTATCAACTTGTAAAATAAAATCAGTCTAATGTGTATAACCTAATAAGTAATAAAAATACCATAAATAGCTCTTAAAAAACAGATTTTTCTCCATCAACCATTCTCCTAAGTCTTTTTGTAGATACTGTGACTGTTATATATTTAGTGAAGATCTGGAAAAATGTTACTATGTATAGCATTATGATACATATAACTCTGCATACAAGAGATTATTTTCTTTTCAAATCATATATGTCTTGTTTATTTTTCTTTGTACTATATATGCAACATCTCTTTTATAGAGCACATCTCACATACATTAGAAATTCATCAAAAATAATATATATTATCACTTGATTATTCATGATGAATAATTGCAAATTATCATTTGAGATGACCTTATGTTTGGAGAAAAATCTCAAAAAAAATATTTTAAAGTATCATAAAATGATAACCACCTATTTAGAAAGTAAAACGTTTATTTTCTTAAGTAAGTTCAGAAAGCACACCCGTCAAAAAAAATACATTTGAGTAATTACCTCTGAATTCAGAAATTTCTGTCTGCCTTGTCAAGCAGACAGAATAGAAACATGCAGTTTCTAAGTTGTACGTGTTCTTTAGCAATTTGAACCTATGTTATTATACTTACTTGAAAAAGATGATAAATTTGAGTCCTGTGTTCATTTTATTTATTCCCAATGATTTTTGACAAAATTACTTAGAGTTCTATGTGGGACTTTTACACACTGAAACTTGAGGAATGAGCTAATATATCTTTTTCATTATCCAAACTCTGAAACTATTTTCTTTTCCCCCATCCATTCATCTCTCCCTCCCCCTTTCCTTTCCTTCCTTCTATTTTACTCTTCTTTTCTAACTTCTCTCTCTTACTAAATAGAAAAAACTCTTCCTAAAGAAATTTCTTCAGGCTTCTCCTTGGCAGTCGATTTTTGGTAGTTTCTCATCAGAAAGCTTGACTTCCTGTTTTGCACTGACTTTTTCTTTTTTCTTTTTTTTTAACTTTCTCCTCTGCTAATTTCATTTAAAACCCACTGAGTCGGTATTTGTCTATTTTCTGCTGTGATTTGCAGTATGATGACAGGGAGCTGCTTTTTCAACTCTATCTTTTCTCTCTTATCATTACCAATTACAGATTTATTTTTGTTTCCTGCTCATGATTTTTAGACAATTTTGCAATAGCTGATTTTTCCATAAGATGGTAGATCTTCTATCATGCTGGTCGACAGGCAATTAATATATGTCACTTTAATTTGAAGGAATTTAAGCTGAAGACCAGATGGCAGTTTCCATGGGATGAAAGGCATCTTTGTTTCAGAAGGGAAAAGTGCATCAAGGAGGACTTGGGCTGGAGGGCATTTCGTGTGGGGAGGTGTTTGAACTCCCTTCGGGTATTTGTTTGACAGTGATGGTTCTCATTAAGTAGAACATGGTGTACACAAGGCACTGGGCAACTTGGAATTAAAGAGTTGCATGGAGTAGAGGGACTGGTTCCACCTTGTCTGTGCAGTAACATGATCCCCACCTTCATGAGCGGTGACGTCACTGCGGCAGGATCTCTGCCCAAAATGGCTGCCGGGCAGCAGAGAAGGCTGATGCAGGGGCCGTGTACCTGAGCTCTGACTGGACACAGAGATAATAGTGCATTTTGTCTTGCACAAACCCTGAGGGGTGAGACCCATGAGCCCGTCACAGTTCTCTGAGGAGTTTAAAGTGTTTCTTTCTTGCTATATCCAGGTACCCAGTAAATCCCTTGGGTTTTTAATTTTACCATCCTAAGGAAGTCAAAGACTCATAAGCAATATGCCTGTATAGTATTTCTCATCACTTCCTAAAGCGGGATTGTATATGTCTGTTTAATTTAGTAAAAGAAAGTGATGTGGCATTTCTTTTTTAAAATTTAATTAAATTTAATTACATGTATGTATGTGTGTATTATGTAACATCATTGTATACCCCAGGGTTCTCCCATTTCCTTAACTCTGGTTAACCATCTTTCTTAATCTTTTGTGCCCTCCACCTCCCCTGTTTTCTTCCTCCTCCCCCTCTCTCGCTTTCTGGTTTGGTTCTGTTGGTTTTTCTAATTTGTCTTATTCTTTTGTTTCTTGCATTAAAGGATGACAGCTGTGGATCCACTTCCACTGCACCAGCTGGGGCCATCTGAGGCCACTTGTGGTTCTAAGTAGCACTCATGCTCGCATGGCATGCATTTTTAGAAAGTTTTTCTTTTTTATTTATTTTTAATAATAATTTATATATATTTTCACAATAATTTATATATTATATCATTGGATGCCCAGGGGTCACATCTCATGTTTTATGTCTTTCCTAACTTGACCCACCACCTTACATACACCAGAAATTATTCCTCTTATGTCCCAGCCTTCCAAGTCTAAATATAATGAAAAGCTAAGCAGTTTATAGTTAAATTCAAAATTAAATTTCATAATCTAGGTAATGAATTAAATTATGTACGTGCTCTCAGACTTTAACTCAACCCTTAAGACTCAAAAGTCTTAAGGGTAATAGGGTTTCCCCACCTGTTTTGGACACCAAAATCACCTGCAAAGGAAATGTGATGTGTAACCAAATGTGTGAAGCAGGTAACAGTGGCTCGCTGTGGCTGAAATGGAGTAGAGTTGAAATAGAGACATGAAATATTTCCTAGGTAGCCAGTAGATGTTAAATAACACGAAGAGAAAAAGAGGGCTTTTCACTTGGAAGACAGCTACTTCTTTGGAGGAAACCACACTTTAGTGAGGTTATTAATTAAAATAAAATAAATTCTGAGTGTAAGCAAAAAAAAAATAATACCCACTTTTAAAAAAAATACTTATTTATGTATATATTTCACATCACTGTGATGCCTGGGGGTCCCCCACCACCTCCCCTCCCTGGCAGCTCCAGTTGGTCCTCCCCCCTGCAGTTCTGTACTTTTGTTTGGTTGTCCATATATTAGTGAAACCATTTGGTTTCTGTCTTTTTCCTTCTGACATGTTTCTGCCAATATGATTTCTTCTAGGTCCATCCATGTTACCAAAAAAATCATCAAATTTGCCATTTTTAATTGATGCGTAATATTCCATTGTGTATATATACCACATCTTTTTCATTCAGTCCTTTGTTTTGGGGCATTTGGGTTGTTTCCATGTTCTTGCAACTATAAATAGTGCTGCAATAAACCTCCGAGCACTCCTGAACACTTGTTCTCTTCTGCCTCAAAACAGTTGTGCTTCCTTCCTTAACTACTTCCTCTCCTCTCATTCTCTCTTAACTGCTGCATATTTTTGCACTCACCACTGCATTGAGATGGCTCTTGTCTGGGCCCCTGCTGATCCCACATTGCCAAATCCTCTTGCTACCAGCTGCATTTTCCTATTCCTCTGGGCACTGGGCATGGCTGATCATTTTCTTCTCTTTGAAATGCCTTCCTTCATTGAGTTTCCAGGATCCCACACTCCCCTGTGAGTTTCCCCGACTACACTGGTAACCATTGCGAATGGTGAGAACAATTACACTTTATAGGTACTTAATTTCCAATGGTTAAGTGGAAAGGAGGATCAGTGGCTTCTTAGTGAGTGCAGGCTCAGCGGATGATGCTCTGTGCCATCTGACTTTCTCTTCAGAGGGAGGGGAGAGACAATCCTGCATTTCAGACTTTAAACGCTACTCCAACACAGAACATAGGAGGTTACTATACTATCAGTGATTGGTGGGCAATTTTAGAATAAGACACTAAATGTTAGCAACCAGAGTAATGAGAGTATTTGCCAATCTAAATGCTGTTCACAGTAGATAGATAGGCAGAGAGATCTGAGAGTACAGGAAGTGGTTATAGAACATCTAAAGGTGATTTCAGGCTATGGATGCTATTTCAACAGTCTGTTATCAGAGACAAAGGCACTAACATATTATCACCCTTGTGGGTGCATAAGCTCCAGAATCTTCGGAATTCTATAGTCCAGGTGAGGCATAACTGTCTCCATCATCTGGAGATGCAGACTAGTGTTTTAGGCAATATACCTTCATATGCTGCTATTATCGCATTAATATTAACAATCACATGAAAATAAAAAGAAGTTAACTTTGGTGGTGAAGCGCCTTTTGTTGGTAAGAGTGTCTTTATCAGATATATAAAATTACAATATGTGCTACAAGAATGTAGGGAATTATGTTTCATTCACTGCTCTGTCTCTCGGGTACTACAATATATATATTGTGTAATATATATGGCACATAGTAATCACTCAGTTAAACTAGTCTATTCAATGGATGAATATTTCATTGATGACTGTTGATTTGAGGTCCAACAGAAACTTCCCAGCATTTTGGATGCTATCAGTGGCAGTGATGTCAAGATTTTAAAGTTTGATTTCTTCTCAGGTAATCTCCCTTTGTCATCTTAAGGGCTAAGTCAAAAGGCTGCTTGAAGATGATTCTTATAAGACAGGGAAATTCCTGGCTGGAAAAAAACCTCTTATAAATGTGTTCAGAGCTCTTGTGGCCTGTTCTCCAGAAAACCCAGAGCTTATATGAAATGTCATCTCATCTGATCCAATTCACGTTGAAGGTAAACTTATTTTTTTAGACAGAAGCACAATGAAAACTTTAATTTTTTTTTTTTTGAGACTGAATCTCACTATACTGGGGGTAGTCCCAAACCCACAGACTCAAGTGATTCCCTAGCCTCAGCCTCCCAGGTAGCTGGGATTACAGGTACCTGCCACTGCACCCGGTTATTTTTTTGAGACTGGGTCTTGCTATATTGCCCAGGGTAATCTTAAATCCGCGAAATCAAGTGATCCCTGGCCTCAGCCTCCCAGTGCTGGGATTACAGGCTGTGCCACCGTGCCTAGCTTCGATCTTTTTCTTGAACCTGGCGCTATTGAGTTGACCACATGTTAGTGTGTATATAATTGTCCCTGTGCTAGAAATAGGGGCTGGTTGTAGTCCGGAGGACTGGTCTGGAATCCACCCCTCACCATTCTGGGCTGGATTTTATCTTTTCCCAGCTACATGGCTTTGGGCAAGCTTTGGGCAAGAGCTGTCAATCTCATGAGACTCCAGTTCCACCATAGGAAACTAACACTCCTCCCCAAAAAGTTGTGACTAGAATATTGCCTGTCTATGTTTTGGGCTATCTGAAAGTAAATGTGTTTATGAAGCATTTTGTTAGGTAAACTGCTTTGCACAAAGAAAATTGGAAATTCTGATTTCTTAACTGGTCACCCAGCTGATCAGGAACTGAGCTAGTGGAGGGAGAAGGGAGAGCCACAGAAAGTCAACCAGACAAAATTTCAAAGGTTGTGTTTTTCTGTGACTCTGAATCAGGAACTCATGGAAAACATCGATCATTTTCCCCTAATTAAGAAAGACAGATTAAACCAGGCATGGTGTCACTTGCCTGTAATCCCAGTGCTGGGAGGCAAGAGGCCTGGGAATGCTTATTTTCTCAGGTTCGCTTGTGTTCACGGGTTGCTACCTCCAGCAATATAGTGAGACCTGGTCTCAAAAAAAAGCAGCCGGGCACGGTGGTGGGCACCTGTAATCCCAGCTACCTGGGAGGCTGAGGCTGGGGATTGCTTGACTCCACGGGATTGGGACTACCCCAGGCAACATAGTGAGACCTAGCCTCAACAACAACAACAATAACAAAAAGATTAAGAAGAAGGAGAGACTATACAGAAGTTATTCTAATTCTACAAAATAATATTAATTAATAAAACTATGAACTTCCAAAGGAAAATAAGAAGAGAGGGACTATTTCCAGTGTCCTAAAACCATAAGCAACCCTATCTCCCACTGAGGAACATACAAAAGAAATCAGTTTCTGCTGAATCAGCCAAAACAGGGACTATCAATAATCAAAACAATGCCGCAATGCCCTACTTTAAATTTGATCCAGATTTGAGCCAACATACACAAAAGCTAGCTATGCTGGAGTAAAATATATAGGGTTTTAGAGATGAAATCTAGATGTCAGGAGCTTTTTAATCTTGAGCTTTCAGCTACATTTCCCAAGGAGTCATCAGATCCGTAAGGTGGGGAATGCAATAATTTTTCTGAGGTATCGCAGCTGCTGAAATGCAGACAGATGGAATTTCTGCACTCCCCAGTTTGACACAGAAACACTCTCACATTAGGATATTCACTTATTCTCTGAAAATTTTCTCTTAACCCTACAGAGAGGCTATTGTATAGACTGGCCAGTAAAATCTCAGTGTTTTGGCTTTTCATTTTATATCTGGTTTCCTGTGTGCCTTTTAGAAGTCCACAAAGTCTACTTTATGTACAAAGTGTAGTATCTTAGACTTCGACTATTTTGACAGTGCAAACTCATTGTTGTCATTTGCATGGATGCTCAAACTGTGGAATGGGAAAACAGACTTTTGTGGTTGATCTTGGGGAAAATATGCATGAAGTGGCATCAAAAGAAACTGACCAAATCAACTAATGCTTAGCGTTCAGCAAATAAAAGAACTGATATCCTTGATAGCCATGGAAAACAACTCACTAACCTCATGTTTTCCCCTTTGCTTTATGGCAACTTGTTTTCCATTAGACCGAGGTGACTTCCTCCTGCTAGATATTAGAACCTCTGAGCTCTGGCCCCTCTGGGGTACCCAGGGACATGGGAACTGTCAGAGAAATGGGGGGTTACCCAGGGACATGGGAACTGTCAGAGAAATGGGCCGCACGCCTGGAGGGTTCGGTCTGCACTTCTCTGGAGTCCAAATTCTGGGTTAAAATGTTCCGTGGTTCCTGTTTTTCTTTGGTTAGTCAACAAAGTTCATCTTATCAAGGAATACATGTGCTGGAGTCTTGGGAGTGGTGCTGTGAGCTGGCGTGCCTTGGCCACATAGCTGATCAGGGACAGAGCTAGAGAGGGAGGAGGGAGAGAGACGGGAAGGGAGACCAAGACAAGTTTTCAAAGCTTGTTTTTTGTACTGTTACCCTGAGTCAGGAACTCGTGGAAAAGTCATCTTTCCCCCCTGATTAAAAAAGTAAGATAGGGTCGTCAAGAGTACATTTAGTCAAGACAATAAAGAAATCAAAATTACTTTTGATCCTAAAAGCAGGGTTGCGGTGCTTTTGATATCCTTCTTTCCAGGTCAAATGGTGTTATGCTTTTTTAGAGCCAAATGGTATCTTTCCACTAACATGATCTTGCACTTTGTCCCAGGTGAGTAGGTAGTTTTTACAGCACACTTTTCGGTAGTTTTGACAGTCTTGCTTCTTCTGGAAGGAAAACATGTGTTCCACCAACTCTCTACTATTACAGAGAGTATTTTTGTTTCTTCATTTCAGTTCCACTGGTAAGAACAGCCTTACAAATAAAAACTTGCACTTATTCGTAAAAATTTCCTTTGGATGAAGTTCAAAAGGTTTCTGAAAAAAAGTATTTCTGGATCAAAAGTTATGGATGTTTAAAGGATGTTTGAGAGACATTAGCTAATATTTAAGTGTATTTTAGAACTTTGAACTGATTTATTTTATACTGAATGCTTTTTTCTTTAAAAGTCTAGCTTTTTATCTTACATTGGAATTCACTTGTTATTACTCTGCAATTGCTGACATTTTTAACTGGCATTTTATTAAGACAAGTAAATGCATTTCAAATACAGGACATGGGGTGTCTTCCTCTTCTCAAGTGCACATCAGCCGACTGTTTTTACGTTTTCTTTGCACACTTGAGTAGTATTTTAGGATATACTGGCTTTTAATGTGTGTCCAGTTAAACATCACTTCACGTTGAAATACTTTTCAGCTACTAAAAAACATACCCCCATTTTGTATTTTGCTCCCACAAGTTGCTCAAGATCTGACACTTCTGTTTTATTACTTTACCTGAGTGAACATACTTTGGGTCATTCCTGGTTATCTCCCCATGTTCCAGAAGTCCCCTGGAACACTGGATAGTAAAACTGAGAGACTTGAGAAATAAGACCATTGAATAGCAAGAAGTTTTATCTATTATTTATTTATCTTTCCTAACTGTATTTTAAAAATAAATTTACTTTATTAATCATTTTGATGTTTACATATTTATGTATGTGCATATATCTGAATATATATTTCATTCCCCAAGGTTCTCTCCAATTATCATCCATGAACCTTCATCTTGATCTTGTGCTCCTCCCTTCCCTGTTTTCTCCTCCCCCCCAGCTGCTTGCCCCCGTTCTATTGTTAGCTTCTTTTGACTTTTTCTTGGCCTTTTGTTTATCATTCCTATCTCCCATCTATAGGTGAGACCATATGGTTTCTGTCTTTTCTTTTTGACTTATTTCTGCTAGTGTGATTTCCTCTAGGTTCATCCATGTTATCACAAATGCACCACATTTGTCAGTTTTGATTGCAGAATAATATTCCATGGTGTACATAGACCACATCTTTTTCAACCATTCATCAGTCTGGGGCCCTCAGAAAATGGAACTCTCATTTGATCCAACAATCCCATTTCTGGGAATCTACCCAAAGGCCACCAAACTCTAATTCCAAAAGACACAGATGTTTATCTGTCCTCAGATGTTTATCGCAGCACTGGTCACAATAGCCAGGATCTCTCTCCTGACCGGAAAAGAGAAATAACATGCGTCCCAAAAACTGTTTCTCGGTCCTTTTTCCCTAGCGCTGTGCGGTGGCGGCGAGAACTTTCTGTGCGCCAGCGGCTTCTGCGTCCCCAAGAAACTGCAGTGCAACGGCTACAACGACTGCGACGACTGGAGCGACGAGGCTCACTGCAGTAAGTGCCAGGCGGCGGGGTTGCCCAGGGCACGGGATTCCACGCAGGGCCCTGGAAACCGAAGCCATTCCATTGTCAGGCCCTGACAACCCCCCTCCTTGTGTAAACGCCATTTTCTCGGCCTTTCCAGGGGAGCAGGCGTGTTTATCTTCTCCCTGCCTGACGGCCTGTATTTGCCCACCTTGCAAGGCCTCATTTCATCAGGGACTCCATTGCTCCGTGCCACATAGGAACAGGCCCGGGACTGAAATGGTTTTGCAGAAAGCATCTTAAGATGGCGCGAAGGCTCTAGTGTTTATTTTATTTGGATGAGAATTTTTTTATTTTTGAAACGTTGAGTGTGAAGGTCAGCTTGTTTTGAAAAGGACGTTCTTAATTGGAAAATGGTTTACCTCCGTGATGCTTAGTATTTATGAGGAGGCGGGGCAAAGCTGCTCGCTTGTGTGTGCTGCTTGTTGGCCTAAACCAGGAGCTGGTCAAGGACCTTAACTGCTTTAAATCCATGCGCAGGGCAGGCCATCCCGAATGGCATCAGTCTGCTTGCCATTGGCTTGAGTAGTAGTTTTGACTGAACGGGTTGGTGGTGTAGCTGGCAATATTGCATCGGTCTGCTTAGGTTGTCTGACAAGTGCCACAGACTGCGTGCCTTCAACAGCAGGCCTTTGTTTTCTTGCATTTATGGAGGCTGGAAAACCCAAAAGCAGGGTTCAGTATTTGGTGAAAGTTCTCTTCCCAGCTTGCAAGCAGCAGCCATTTCCTCTGATGCTCACATGATCTCTTTGGGTGGTGGGGTGGAGCGGATAGTAAGGAGAAAGGGAGAAAGGAGGGAGCTCTCATCCTATCTAATCAGGGCTCTAGTCCTACAGAATTAGGGCCCCACTCATATGAGCTTTTCACTTCCTCGGAGGCCCTGGCTTCTGCATATTCACTTTGGGGATTAGGGCTTCAACACTGAGTTTCAGGAGGGCATTGTCACTGCATCAGTATATAGTCAGCTTTTGCCTTGGCTTGTGGTTATGCGGCAGAAAAAGGAGAAAACTTCCAAGTCATATGCTGCAGAATCTGCATCCAAATTGACCATATACCACTTTGTTTTAATGGTTCTTGAGTGGAGCCTGGTTGGCAATAGTTACCGTGTAAAAAGCTGTGTTTTACTCCCCGTAGGGCAATTGCCAGGACTCAGTTGAGAGCTTCCGCTTGTCTGTTTACCAGGTCAACCCACTCTTCCTCCACCTGAAGGGTCAGGATGCTGGTTTGTCGAAACTTTTCAAAGGCCGTTTACTACCGTAGTATTTCACATCAGCGTTTTCCAAGTGGGTATTCCAGTAGCTGGATCTTGAAAGATATTTGAGGAAGAAAACAAATTTGAGAAATTTTGTCAGCTCTGCCTATTAGAGTTAGAATACATGTTTGTGCATTCAAGGGTCTGAGAATCCTGATGTCTAAAAAAAAAAGACTCTAATTTTGCTTCCCTTGGTATTTCCTCAAGATAATTTGTTCTGATACAGATACATCTTCACTTTATTTATGTATTTTTTTATATTTATTTTATTCATGCATATGCATTTATATAGTTTACATAATAGCTGACATTCTGTGGAACTTTAGTTACCCCATGAATAAATCTGGATATGTTTTCAGTAGCACATTTGTTTTTATTATTTCAAAGTCTCTCTTCAGAAAAACCAATGACACATAATTTTCCATGAAGAACATTTTTACAGGATGTAGAATTGCATGAGGGAATTAGGAGACACTCCATGCTGTGAATCTGGGAGAAAATACTATGTGAAGTTGCAGAGTAGGGAATTTAAAATGATAAATAGAATTGTATCCAATTTATGGGAATTGTGCTGGAATATCTTGTTTATCTCCCATTTGTGGCTCACTTTACGCCTTCTTAAGTCATGCGTTTGCCTCTGCTCTGTTCCTGACTCAACACTAACTTCATCAGCAAATTCATGGTTGCATTGAGCATTGCACTTTAAACAGTGAGTACTTTCTGCTGCGTTTGTTGAAACTGAATTTGAGAGAATAAATTTTCCTAGTCAGTGACTGAACAAAAAGCTATTATTGTTCTGTAAGGTATTTAGCAATGGCCGAGAAACAGAAAGACTTATTTTCTTATGAACTCCCTTCAAAAAATGAGCCAGTTGAGTCAACTGAGAAAAATACACTCCTTCCAATGCTTGTTTGTGAGAGCACTAAGTTGCACATTGAAGGTTGGTGTGTGATTGTTTCTGACCTCGCAAGGACATCAGCTTCTGAGTACTCATGTTCTGTGCTCTGGTGCTGCAACTTGTATATTTATAAAAGGTGTCACCCTGCTTTTGTCACTGCCCTGCCAGGAAGGAATAGTGTGAGTCTGAAATAGGGTGTGGTTGCGAATCTGAACATCCATGCGTCCATCAAGGACTGAAGAAGGAGGTTTGGGGGACATTCCCAGTGGGAGCAAAAAGAAATGCTGGGATCCCATGTTATGGGCAGTACCAGGAGCCGGGAGGTCAGGAGAGATCATACCTCTTAGTCTGTGATGTAAAAATGGTCTCCTGATAAGCGGTTTTCACTTTTGTGACAGTGACACAGCGATCAAATCAGGCTGCTCCACTATGAAAGGCTGAGTGGGGATCCTTAAGCTGCTGAAAATGGGTCTCCCAAACCATCCAGCAACCCCGCATCTAGGCATCTACTCTACGGCTACAAAAACGCTAATTCAAAAAAACACCTTGTACCCAGATATTTATTGCAGTGCTATTTACAATAGCAGGATACGGAAGTCACCCAAAAGCCCCCAAACAGACAAATGGATCAGAAAGCTGTGGTCTATGTACACGATGGAATATTATTCATCGATCAAAAAAGACAACCTTATGTCATTCGTGGCAACATGGATGGAGCTGGAAGGAATCTTGCTAGCAGAAATGTACCAGAAAGTAAAAGAGAAATACTGGATGGCTTCACTTATATGAGGGCCACAGGGAAAACAATCAAACAGGCAAGAAAGGTCTAAAATTAATTTTTAGCAAAATTGAAGCATAGAACATGAAGGGGGGGTGAGTTGGGGGTGGGATGGGACTCCCTCCCACTAAGATAATGATTCATGGGTGATAAGGTGGTGGGAGAACTCTGGAGTAGATAATGATGCAAAATGAAATAAATTATATCATGAATCACAAAAAATTAGGCTGCTCTATAATTTATTGAGTCATTTTTTTTAAGTCATCTTCAAAGTAAGACAAGGAAAGGACTTACCATCTGTGAGTTCACTAATGCTCTGAACCAGAATCATTTCCCTGTATGATTTGATGTAATTATCAGTAGAGAAAGGATCCCTTTTGCAGAGCTGAAGAACTGAGGCAATGGGGTGATGGATGATTGTTCAAAGTGCTAGATTTGGGCCTGGTCCCATCTGTGTCCATACTGGATGCTGTTTTCTCTGCTCCCTTTGACTTGCTTCCGTTCACCAGCGTTCAGATTGCTGAACAATTTCATTTGGTCATTCATGTGACAGGAAAATAATCATTTGGGGTGTTGTTTGCTTTGGGCGGTAATTGACTAATAGAACAGCACTCGAGAGACCTGGGACTTTCCTTCTCTCCTGACTAAATGTGTCATGTTCATCAGACTTTTCAAGTATTTGTTGAATGAATAGATTGCCAATAGCTTGGAAAAAATTTAATGATAGAGTGAAAGATTTTTGAAATTAAGACAATGGTTCTTTAAAAAATAACTTTAAAATGTGCTAGGCAGACCTCGTGAGTCCTCGCTTTCCTCATCATCTTCGAGGTGGGCTGCAGATTAGCATGTCTGGGCCCTGTGTGCAAGGACTATTTCCAGCTGTTCGGCTGCAGTACTTTGTCCAGCTTCCCAGAAGCTGGGAGATGGATTTGATATCCCATTTGAAATATGGAGATGGATTTGATATCCCAGGATGAGAAGGTATCATCAATTATCTTTTTTATTTTTATTTTTAATTTTTTGCTAACATTCTATAACTTTGATACCATAGCCAGCTCCTAGAACACTGCCTGCTCTCTAACAGGGGCATACCACATAGCAGGAGAGTGGGAACAGCCACTCTGGAGATGCAGCTGGAGATACATAGTTCATATGGTCATGAGACTGTGCTCCTGGACTCCACAGAATAAGACCTGTGCAAGATCATTGCCACCGGACCAGGAGAAATGAACTAATCCGCAGAAATAAGCACAGAGAATCAGGCAAAAAGGAGGAGGCAGAAGAACAGGTCCCAGATGAAAGAGCAAGATGAAACTACTTACAAACACTGCAAAGTCATGCACATCCACTCTCCGATGGAGTGTTCCAAGTCATGGTTATAAAGATGGCCAGGCACGGTGGCTCCTGCTTGTAAGCTTAAGCCTATGAAGTGGCCGGGGCTAGGGATCGTGGTTTGAGTCCTGCCTGGGGCCCGTGGCGAGACCTAGTTCCAAAAAAATAGCTGGGCGTGGTGGCACGTGCCTGTAATCCCAGCTACCTGGGAAGCTGAGGCTGGGGATTGCTTGAGTCTGTGGTACCCCGGGCAATGAGAGCCTGCAGTTCCACAGGCAAAAATAGCAAGGCCTAGTCTCAAAAAAAAAAATAAATAAATAAAAAATAAAGATGGTCAGTGAACTCAAGAGAAAAATGAATGAACTTGAAAATGTAGGACAGATTCAAACAGATATCACAGAAGAGAAGGATGCAATCATTAAACAGAAGTAGTAAGGCAGAAAGATCACATAACAACTGATGAGTGAACTGGGAGATGAAGTCATAAAACTCATCTAGACACAACAAGTTAAGAAAGACATCTGTAGGGATCTCTGGACAATAGCAAGAGGAAACTATTCACATTAGAGGGGCCCAGCAGGAGAAGAGAGAGAGAAAAAGCCAGAAAAATTATTTGAGGGAAAGGTGGCCAAAACATTTCCATATCTGGAAGGAAAAGGATTTTCAAGGACAGAAACCGTGTTCAAATAAGAGGAACCCAGAGAGAGCCCACCAGGACATGCTGTAATTACAGTGGCGCCGGTTAAAGATAAAACAGCAAGTGAGAAGCAGCTTGTCACACATAAGGGAACCCCAATAAGATGATCAGCGGATATTTCAACAGCAGTCTCGAGGCCAGAAGAGAGTGGAATGACAATGCAGCGTGCTGAAAGTAAAGAACTTCCAACTGAAAATTCTTGGCAAGGTTCACATTCAGAACTGAGAGATGGCGTTTTCCTGATAAGCAAAAGCTAGCGCTCTTCCCCACCTCTACACCCACCTTGACAGAAATGTTAAAGGAACTTCTTTTATTTTTTCTAAGTTACTTTTAAAAAAAATATATTAAAATTTTTTTCTTACGTCATTGTGCTCCCCGTAGTTCTTCCACCACCATATCACTTGCGAAACATCACCATGTTTCTTGTGCTTGTCCCTCCCCTGTGTTAAGCCCACACCCTGCCCCTCCCCTGCTGGATGTCTCAGGCCTATGGTCAGCTTGCTGATTTTGTCTTTGTTCACCTATTGTCATTTTCTCTAGATTCTGCATGTAGGTGAAATAATTTGATATTTACTTTTTCCTTCTGACTTATTTCCACTAGCAAAATCCCTTCCTGCTCTGTCCATGTTGCTGCAAATGACATGAGTTTGTCTTTTTTGTTCTCTGAGTTACATTCCGTCATGTATATACACCATGATCTTTTGAGCCATTTGTCTGTTTTGGGGCACTTGTGTTGTTTCCGTGTTTGGATGTTGTAAGCTTTGCTATAGTCAACAAGAGTGTAGGTTTCCTTTTGAATGAGTGTTTTTGTGTCCTTTGAGTAGATTCCTAGCCATGGAATTGCTGGATCATAAGATAGATCCATGTTTAGTGTTCCGAGGAACCTCCACACGCCTTTCCATAGTGACTGGACCAGTTTGCAGTCCCACCAGCAGTGTAAGGTCTAAAGGTCAGATGGTCTCACTTATACGTGGAATATAGATAATCAAACAAAAGGACAAAAAAGCTAAAGCTGCCAAGTAGGCCATAGAAGTGAAACATTCAGAAAGGAGGAGATGAAGTGTGGTGAAATGGAGTGGGAGTAAACATGAGGGAAAATGGTGATGGGTCACAGGTGAAATGGTGGAGGCAGAAGTATGGGGACTACAGCAGTATAAAAAAATAGCACAAACATAAATACTAATAAAAAAGAGTGTTCTGAAGGGACTTCTTTCAAACTGAGAAGAAACAGCACTAACAACAAGAAAATAAAGGAAAGAAAAAAAATCTCACTGGAAAAGGTGAAATACAGGAAAAATGGTGGAGTAATCACTTGTAAACTAAACATGAAGATTTAAAGATAAAAGTGGTAAAATTAAAACTAGGCAAGGACACATATCATATAATGATGCAAGAGGAGACTTTAAAACATAAAACATGGTGCGGGAGAGGAGTGAAAAGAATGTAAAGTCTTGGATGTGTTCACAGTTAAGGAGTTTCAACCCAAAGCAATGTTTCTGCCCATAAGACTCTCTGAGTGAAAAGACAGACAAATCATTAGTCACTTACACATGGAATCTTAAAAAATCAAACGAATGGAAACATAGAGCAGAGTGATGACTGCCGCAGCGGGGGATGGGAGTGGGGAAATGGGCCAAGGTGGCTCACAGGTACAAGCTGCCAATTAAACGGTAAGTTTTGGGAATATAATGTATAGCGTAGTGACGATACCTAACTATATTATATTGCATATTTGAATGTTGTTAAGAGGGTAGGTCTTAAAAATTCTCATTTTAAAAACTAATTTTTAAGAAAAAAATTCAAGTTGTGAGGTAGTGGATAATTAACTATTTAATTAACTAGTTACTGTGGCAATCACTTGCAGTATACACCTATCTAATCATTATATTGTATACTTTTAACATCATGTTGTATACTTTTAACATTGACACAATGTTCTTTGTCAATTATAGCTCATTATACTGGAGAAAAAAGAATGACCTAATGTAATGCAGTATATTTAACTGGATTTGGAAACTGAGAAATTACTCACATTAAAAAAATAAAGTAAACGCAAACTTAAGACTGAAAATCTAACAGCAAGGTTTGCCTGGACCCAGCAATGCAGTCCCTCATCCAGAGAAAAGACTAACATAGGAAAGAGATTAATGGACTCAGCACAGCTAATAAACAACAAAGAGTGGGGTGTGAGAGAATGGAGGGAGCACCAGAGGAAGGAGGGAGGGGGAAAAATATATAACAGAGAGGTTGTAACCCAAAGAACAAAATAAAATTGTATATATTTAAAAAATAAATAAATAAATGGGTCCAGAAAGGCCACTTGACCCAGAATGTAGTTGAGGATGGTACATCTGGTTCAGGACTCGCCTGGGCCTCCTGCCATCAGTATGACATGTTTCCTGGAAAAATTTCATTCCCAGCTAAATTGGTAAGAAAGAAATAAAGTAAAAAGGTGGTGGAAGAGCTTTGGGGTAGACAATGATGTAAAATATATATGTATATGTAAAATCAATTAAAAAGTAAAACCATAAAAATAACTATAAATTAAAAAATAAAATAAATAAAATAAAAATAAATAAAAAAATCTTCAAGTAAAAAAAAAGTAAAAATATAGGTCATTGTCCTTTGAAGGAAGAAACTTTGGATGACTGGAAAATTCTCTTCTGTGGAGTGGAAATCTGATTATACTAAATCAATGAAAAGCATGGAGTGTCCTTGAAGCCCTACTCCATGTGAATCTTTTTTAGACACCTATTAAATGTAATGATTGTGAAGACCAGGCCTTTTCTTTCATGAGACTTTTATCCCCATCTTGGAAATAATATATAAAAATAAAAGTGCAGGTATTATTAAATGATGTATTCTAGACTAATCAATAGTCTTCTCAAAATAAAACAAGATTGTGTCAACAAAAAGGTGGGATGTGAATGGAGAAGAGAGCAGGATACAGGAACTGCATTAATGAAAAGAAAGCTGATGGAAGGGACCAGATTGAAGTTGTGTTTGGTCTGAGGTATTTGAATGCTCTAGGGCAGTGGTTCTCAATGGGGAGCCATTTCAACATCTTGTCTTGTTCGGAGACACAGTTCTTGGTCACAGCTATGGAGACTGATGGCACTTTGTCGTATTTAGAAGAGGACAGGGATGCTGTCAGACATCTTACAATGCAAAGAATCATCCAGTTCAAAATGTCAATATATTCCTCAGCTGTAGTTGAGAAACTTTTTTGTAGAACTGGAAAGAAATTGTCAAATACAAAACAAACAAACAAACAAACAAAAACAAGCCCAAGGAGTCAAAAAACCTGGCCTCATCTCACAACTCTGGTCTTAATAAGCTGGGCAACTGTGAACAAACCATCTTTATAGATGTAGAGCGGGAGAGTCATTAAAGGATGTCCTCAATAAAAAGCTTTTCTGTTTTTCAGTTTTCTCCTTAAATTTAGTGGTAATTTCGAAGGACAAAGGTTCAACAAGCAAGGTGGCAGACTGAAATATTGTCACACCAGAGTGCCAGAAGCTTTAGAGCAAACTCTGATTAAGAAAAATATCTGTATCTTAAAAACCCATCGGTTTCAGGTCATGCACAACTATGCTTGTGTTGAGTAAGAAAATTGGAGCGAACTGATTTTGGATATTTTGATTTGGCCCCAATTGCACTGACAACATCCTTTTTTAGTTCAAATAAACATTTACTCCTATAAAAGAGACATTGTGATTTCTGCTGTTCACTATGTATTTCTGGCTGTGCTGGGTCTCTTGGTTAAGGTTTTGTGTGTTTACAAATCACACAAGCCTTAGTAAGGTCACAAGTTGTTTTCAAACTTTGGCTAATTTTGGGTCTAACCTCGGAAAACGGCTTCTAACCAAGAATGCCATAACAGATGAAAGTTGAGGCTGCACCTGTGTGAATAACAGGGCTCCTTTTAATGCTTGAAGAATTTGAATTTACTAAATAATTAGTAAACAACAGCATCAATATTAAAGATATCTCTGATGAGATGCTTTAGTGTGAATTACCGGTGATCCCAGGAAGAGCCTCACCAGAAGACACATGAACCTTTGGAAATTTTTGGTGTGCTTTCAGGTTAATCCAAATCTAAAAGGAGTATTTGATTTCTTAGTCTCAGCACACATACACACATATATGTATATATATATATGTGTGTATATATATGTATATAGCATGTTGCTTACAAAATGTGAACTCTGTGATTTGAAATCTACCACCCCTTTGTACCTGTCTCTACCCTCAAATGGAGAACCCTGGTTATTGCTGTGTGAGCATACTGGTCCAAAAGTTTCCATAAGAATAATATGGACTAGCTCAATCTCTTTGGAGGTGGGAGCTTGAGATTCCCTTAGATGGCCTCCCCAAAGGAACGCCCCAGCCCAGCAACACCCCCTCCCCCAGCCTAGGCTGCAGGCAGGGTTGGGGACAGGTGTCCTTGGGGTATCAAGGTCTCAGGGTTTGGGAGTCCTGGGACTCGGGGAGCCAGCCTCTGCCTCCACATTGGCAGGGTTTTGGGGCTAGGGACCTCTGCTGGAGCATGGGCTTGGGGGGGGTCCCCCTCTAGTTTACTCCCACTTCAACAAGACCTGCACTAGGAATGAGAAAACCAGGGACTCTAGCTGCAGACTTATAGGAGGGGAGAGGAAAAAAATCAAGGTCCTGGATACACTCACCACTGGGGTAAGACCCAAACAGAGCATGGTTGGAACCGTAAGAGACAAGACTGTGCAACTAGCTATAGTGATGGCCTGTCACAGAGCTCCTCCTACAACATCTTCAGGGGCTGAAGAATCAAACCCTTGGTCCAGAGATGTGTGCCACATGAGTGAGACTCTGTCCTTTTCCAAGGGGGGAGGAAAGCTGCAGAGACATGACTGCGGGCCTCTGGCAGAACTGTCAGCCGTGAGAGAGAAGAGGAGCTACCACCTGCTGACATCTGTCGGAGAACTTGACCACTGCCTGTGGCTGGGAGTTGGGTTCCCAGCACCAGATGCCAGAATTATAAGGCTCAGAAGCAGCCTCATGGGACAGACATTGGAATGGAGGAGGCAGCCAGCACGAATGAGGAGTTATGGATCCCAGTGACCACATGGGTATGGAGAAAAGGAGACCGTCTCCTCCACCACAGGAAGGGTTAAAATCAAGTCATCCGGAGAACTGCACCTCACACACCTACCCTACAAGAGGGTCCTGACCTGCTCGACCTGGCTCCCCGCCCTGTCGTTACCCCTGGAGATCCGAGCTGCCTGGTCTGCTGCTTTCTAGGAGAGCAGGTCCTCACCCAGGGAAAGGACATTGCTCCAAAAGAGAAAGAAAAGACCAGTGGACCTAGCATCGACCAACAACTTGCATCAAGAGGGGAGCTGGAGTGACCATAGTGGACAAGGGGGGCAGGGAGGGGCAGGCTGGTGGTATAAGGATGCATCATTGATGTTAAGGCCATCGCTAAGGGGAACAATAACAATCCAAGTATAACCAGTGCTGTATAAATACAAGAAAATTCAAAAAGTTATTTTTTAAAAGAATAATTTAGATGAGAGTGAAAAGCCAAAATCAAAAAGCCCTTTTGCACCCTCCCTATGTACTTCTCTTGATGCATAAATTCCCCAACTCTGTCTGGTGGGCAGGAACTTGGATGCCTTAAAGTACCTCAGTGCAGCTACATGCATGTTACCACCCTCTGCTGAACGGAAGGAAGTGGTCCTCACATTTCAGTCTGTCTTGTATGTTCCCTTTTTTTTTGAGACTAGGTCTTGCTATTTTTGCCTGTGGAACCTCAGGCTCTCATTGCCCGGGGTACCACGGACTCAAGCGATCCCCAGCCTCAGCTTCCCAGGTAGCTGGGATTACAGGCACGCACCACCACGCCCAGCTATTTTTTTGGAACTAGGTCTTGCTACAGGCCCCAGGCGGGACTTGAACCGCGATCACTAGCCCTGGCTGCTTATAGGCTGAAGCTTACAGGCACGAGCCACCGTGCCCGGCCCATGTATGTTCCCTGTGATGGTCATTCTTCTTTGAAAAGTATTCAGCTCCACGGAAATGTGAAAAATTACAAGCTTTCATGTAACTGTGAACAAATGTGCGTGTATGTGTTTATGAGTGTGTGTACACGGACACACCCTCTTCATGAAGGTCCTGTTGAACAGGTGATCTCTTAGACCCGTGCCTTTTCTACAGTAATGTGGTTCTGAAGGTACTTCAGTAGCTTCCTTTCAGAAGGATGTGTTTTGAAACATACATGCAATAATTCGTGTAAGTAACAAGTGTACAGTATCGATGTGGCTGGTATTTTAATCAATGTGCAAAACTGAAAGATGAACTGGCATCAAGTGTAGGATGTTTGGAGGAAGAGGGACTCATGCCCAAGCATGAACGAGGTAGACTTCTGCTGGAGGGGAACGCTCAGTTAGGATTCAGGAGACAGAGAATTACTGACGATTAATTCTTCATCTTCATCAGCCAAGTAGATCCTTGAATGCAACCCTGCTTCTCCCTTCTTTCCTTGGCTGTTTCTGTTTTCTCCACTGGAAGCCTGCTGAACTTTTCTCTCCATCCACTCCACCAAGATTCTTCCCTTGTCCCCTTATGAGCAGAAAAATACTTTTTTCACTTAATTTACTTGAATAAGGAAAAAAAACACTTCAAAGAAATCTATTCTCTCTCAAATGAGAATATATATATATTACACGTAGACATCATAAACTTGAACATATATATTACACTTGAACTTTTTTTTTTTTTTTGAGACTAGGTCTCACTATTTTTTGCCAGTGGAACTGCAGGCTCATGTTGCCCAGGGTACCACAGACTCAAGCAATCCTCAGCCTCAGCTTCCCAGGTAGCTGGGATTATAGGTGCCCGCCACCACACCCAGCTATATATTTTTTGGAACTAGGTCTTGCTACTTTGCCCTGGGCAGGACTCGAACTGCGATCCCCCCGGTCCCTGCCTCAGCTTCCTAGGCTGCCGCTTACAGGCACGCGCCACCATGCCCGGCTACACTTAAACACTTTAACAGCTTTTTTGAGGAATAATTATAAACACCATATATCTAATCCATCGACTTTTAGGAAATTTACAGAGTTGTGCAACCATCTCCAAAATCTGATTCTAAAATGTTTTCATCACCCCAAGTTTCCCTCCCATCTATTTGCAGTCAGTCTCCATTCCTGCCACTCTTCCCTCATATATCCACACTTGTCATCTGTCTCTATGTTTGTTTGTTTTGTGTGTTTCATTAGTTTCATATGTAATCTTTGAATTTGGTGTCTTTTTCTTAATGTTTTGGAGGTTGATTTATGCTTTTACATGAATAAGTTGTTTGACACCTTTAATCACTGCTTATATTTAGTTATATCTAGGTACAAGGAGCCACCAACTTGCCTATCCATTCACCCATGGTTGTATTGTTTAAATTTTAGCTATTAAGAATAAGCTGCACCTAAGTCTTTATGGAAACACATGTGTCATTTCTCTTGGGTAGATTTCTAAGAGTGGAATTCATGAAGGATGTTAAGGTTATAGTTGTCATTATTTTACATTTCCACCAGTGAGAGAATGAATTTCAGTTTCTTAAGATCCTTGCCAACACTTGGTATTGTCTGTTTTTTATTATATGACAAATTTAGGGATTATGCGTTTTGTCATTTTAATTTGTATTTTTGCATTTATTTGATAACTACTTATATTGAATATCTTTTCATGTACTTATTTACCATTTTTATGTCTTTCATGAAGATTTTCTGTTCAAGTCTTTCACTTATTTGTCAAAGGTCTTTTGTTTTATTATCAAGTGAAAGCGTTAAGTTCTTCATGTACTCTGGAATCTATACTTTGATAGGCTTGCAAATAATTTTCCTTCAGGTAGCTTGTATTTGAATTTTCTTAGTGGTATTTTGAAGCATAAGTATTTTTAGCTTTATAATTTTTAACATCTAAGCATTCTTTACCTAACTCAAGTTCACATTTTTTTTCTATATTAGGTACTGAAGTCTTATAATTTTACTTCTTAAACTTAAGCCTGTTATCACTTTACAGACCCATTTGTGTATATGATTAGAGGTAAAGATCAGAGTTCAATTTTGTACATTTGAATTCCAATATCCTAACACCATTTGTTGAAGAATATATTTTTCTCAATGAATTGTCTTGGTATCTTACACATTTTATTTTATTAATCTCTTTTATAAAGTCCTAGTAAGTAACTGATCTTATCTCAGGTTCAAAGATCAGTTCAGAGACTCATAGATTTTAACTAATGTACTCAAATTCTCCCATCAAGTGGAAGCTAAAACTAGTAGAGGAGTCTGGTTGACCCAAATACAAGATTAATCTTATTAATATTAAGAAACCATTTCCCCATCTGTTGCTTATTTCAACATCAAACTCTAAACTTCCTGAATTTGTGCATCACTTATTTGTAACTTATGACCAAAATCTAGGATAGCTTGCTTGCTTGGTTATGTTACAAAACACTGAATTGTCTTAAGCAACAAACATGGTGTGAAGGTAACTACACTATATTCAAAACAACCTTTTCTTTCCAACTTCTATATTTTCACCATTAACAAAATTAAATGTAAATGTCAAAGGAAACCTTTTTTAGGAACTAAAAGTCATTCATTCATTCTATAGGAACATAAACTTTATTAAGAATTGTGGTACCTTGAGAATGTCTTTCCTCGTCTTCCATGGTAGAGGAGCTATCAGGTGGCATAAAATGGAAGTCAAATTAATGAATTGGGACTCAAGTGGTCATAGGTGGTTCTGCAGTAACTTATGTGTAGTAACTTATGTAGTAACTTGGACCAGTCATCAGATTATCATTATGATTTCCCTCCCTGATGTACTTTTGTTAAATGAAGTGGTACAACATCCTGTTTTCCCCTGTTGACACACTGGTGGTTTCCCTTGTTTGCAGATTGCAGTGAGAATCTGTTTCAGTGTCTCACGGGCAAGTGCCTTAATTATAGCCTCGTGTGTGATGGATATGATGACTGTGGGGACCTGAGTGACGAACAAAACTGTGGTAAGTAGCATTATTTCCCTCAAGGTTTTAATTACAATTACAAAAATTTGTAGCCAAGAACTTAGGTTATTTTCCAACTTATTTTAAACCAAGAACATTGTTTATTAATGTGATTAGTAGCCTCAATTACAAAATAGCTTGTTTCCTAATTTTTAAAGAGTCTTTTTTAAATGATGATTCTCAGTCATGTCGTATGTGTAAATATAATCTTTTACATAAAGAATGATATTAAGGAAATGTTAAAGGAGTGGAGTGCGAAGGTGGGGAAAGGTTACTTGAAGACTGTGTGTTATTATCTTTTTCTTCCTGATAGTGTTCTGTTCCTTCTTCGGATGGAGTTAGGGCTCATGTTTAGATTTTGGATTTTGAGTATATTTTTACAAATGAATAGATTGTGCCTATTCTTTTGAATTATCTGTAACTAAAGACCTCTCCTTTATTTGATTGGCAATCATACAAGAATATGGTTCTTGAATAGTGACACTGCAGGTTAGGTGGGCACATTCATTTTCTATACAGAAGCAGATACTATTTTTAAAAGAATGGTTCATCTCAAGAGTCCGCCATCTTGTCCTCAGAGGCATCATTTCATCCTTTGCCAATGGCTGAGCACACGTTCCACAGGTTGTAGCCCATCTTCTGTCACTGGGCATGCCTTGGCTTTGTCAACACAGAATTCCAGTTATGCGAGCCCCAGTCTAGAAAAGCTGTTGAAGGGATTCGAACAGTAGGAGCAGACACCCTCTGAGCGAGTTCTCGTTTCCTCCAGATTGCCACCCCACCAGGGAGCATCGCTGTGGAGACGGGCGCTGCATCACCACAGAGTGGGTGTGCGACGGGGACCACGACTGTGTGGACAGGTCTGACGAGGTCAATTGCTGTGAGTGCCTGCGAATTGCCATCTTGCTTCTGCTTCTAGTTCAGCCTCACATGTCTGGTTGAGCGAGCAATCTTCACTGCCTACTTAATGAAATCAATTAATAAATCAAGTAATAAATAAAATCAACTTAATAAAAATCAAAGTTTTTCCCTCCTAGTAAGTACATTATACTCACTAGGGAATAATAATATTATTGAAGAGAGTAATATTAACAAGGAAGATTTACTGTGACCCCTTTTATATGGATTTGAATGAACCAGTATTTTGAATATCTGGAAAGGAAAGTATAGACAGTCAATGTTTGCCTATAATTTGAAGCAAAAAAGAAATGTAGATTACATGATTTTTATTTTGATAGTAAAGTCTATGAATTAAAGAACAGATACAATGAATGCCCTACTTCCCCTCCCCTGAATTGAATTGAAATTGACATCTTGCCCAAGTTCTTGCTTAGTGGACAGAGCAGAAGAGAGTGAACTCTTGAGAGACCCTGAGAGAGAACAATGTTCAAATATAATGATTTTGATATTGAGTCTTGATTGAAAAAGAGTCTTGATATTAAACATTGAAGACCAAGGTCATATTGTGATAGGATTTAGACAACCTTCAGGGATCAGAAGGTTTGTGGTTACTGGACCATCCCCTTTGAATATCAGATGCATAAGCAGGTTTTGAAATAAAGTGTTTATTGTGTGTTAGGGACCATGTAAGTTCTTGCATATGTATCATTTTATTGGCTTATTAATCAGGTAGTTAGAAATGCAATGTTGGGCTCTGGTGTTTAAAATTTGCCTTTACCTCTGGCCCAAATTTTTAAGGGTCATGTGGCTTTGAGAAAGTCATGTACTCTCTAAGCTTCAGGTTCTGTATTTGAAATAAAGCTTGATCAGGTCTGCTTTGTAAATTTGTTGTGAGGATTTGCAGTTATATATAAATTATTCCTGGCACAGGTACTGCCGTAAAGTAAGCCTTTAGAAAGTTATACCTTTTTTTAGTAGTGATAGTACCATTTCCTTTGCTAATATTATGTCCCACTATGTTGTTGTCAAGAAGAAGAAATAATTTTGAGTAAATGCTAGTTCATAAGACAGAAGAAATTCTGGAAAGAAAGTTTACCTTTTCAAAATGGCATGAAATTCAAAAATTTAGTGCTAAATTCATTTATTTAAGCAGAACATTCAGAAATTCAGAACACTTCATTTCTAGGTAATACCACACAAACAGGAATCACTTATATCATCTATACTCTGTACTCTGAGATCTATACTCTGAGAGCCGTATAAGCGAATAAAGTGAATGTTATTTGACCTTTCCCAGCTTGTCTCAGTCAAGGCCTAGTGGAATGCAGAAATGGACAGTGTATCCCCGGCACTTTCTGGTGTGATGGAGATGAGGACTGTAAGGACGGAAGTGACGAAGAGAACTGCAGTGACAGTAAGTTAATGCCTCAGTCCCTCAAACATGCCTGAGGAATGGACCTTCTTTTGGGAATGAAGCAGAAGGTAGAAGCTCCTTAATGCTTCCCTGGGATTTCCATAGCAAAACTTCCAGATTGCCTAACACAGTTTATCCTCACAGAACTGGTCAGTCAGAAAACTCTTTCTTGTGGAATAAATATAATTCTCAAGCGACTTACACTGAAAATTATTTTTCCTAAGGGAGAATAGAAGCTAAACGTTTAAATTGCCTGGGCAGATTCAGTTAATTGTTTTATGGGGAAAGGCGTATAAAGAGAAAAGGTTAACATATAATATTCAATTAAATTAGATTAGATTCCAATTAGAAGGAATTGGTTTCTGAAATGAAATGTAACAGCTTCCTAAAATAGCCATGTTCAGAGAGGCAGTTTAGTGTGTCACATTACCACGCAATAGACTTAAACACACCATAAAAGGAATCTGATGCCCATCTGTGAAACAAAAAAAGCCAAATGTGAATCAAATATATGAAATGTGAATATTTCTGTCAGAAAAGAAAGTTCCATGCTGCTTGTTTTAAGCCCCAGTTTGTACTGCAGCATCTCAGGCTTGTAAGGACATCCTTAGATTTTAAATTCACTCTATTTGTCCATAAGTGACCTTACTATTTACCTACATCCCTGCTTGCAGATCAACTGCTGGGGTTCAAGCCAGCTCTGCGACCAGTAGTCTGGATGACTTAAGAGCCTTTGCTTGCCCCCAGAAGGTCTCTGTTTCTATGCTTATAAACTGAGAATAATGGTGTTGGCACATGGTGAGCTCTCAGAATTCGTTATTATACTGTAGCTGTATTTTAAGCATGCATTGGAATAGCATATATATGTAATATATATGAGCTAATGAGATGGATCACCTGCAGTTAAATTAGTTTTGTCATGATGAATATTGATCATTAGAATAGCCTTAATGAAAAAGACTTTTCAGATTTAAAAGGAGAAACCTTTAATAACAGGTTTATTACACACATATATAATATATATTTTGTGTATATATATATATAGCATAGTCTTTATTATGTAATTATACATATATAGTATATAGAGAGGAGAGAGAAAGAGGAAATGATCTGAATATACACAGATCTCTTCTACAAGGCTATTTTGTATATGCCACTGCACACTGCTATTACTGTAGAGAAGGAGTTTAGTGTAATAAACATTGTCAGAACTAAAGATAAGAATGATTAATGTATGTATTTGTGTATACATAACACTATTTTCATATTTAAAATGTATTGCAAGATTTGACATTGCAGAGGATGTGTCTGAAAGTAGCTGACTCTAATGGGAGAAGGCTACAAAGGGAATGGACAGTAATTTATGACTTTATCTAGTTAATCTACAAATGACTGGGAAATCAATGGGAAAAGCAGTTTCCTCTCTACATACCTTAAGGAAAAGTCATTAGACTAAAGTTACTGCTGTCATTCATTTGGAAACAAAAAATATCCAAGTCTCAGGTCATTACAGGAGACCAGTGATACTTTGCAAGGACATGTAGAAAAATATGAGTAACAGCTGCATAAGACTTGTACCATGAGAAAAGGTCCTTTTTGTTTTGTTGTTGATGCCCTGTTTGTTGTTAGGGAAAGTGTTTTCCTTAGTGGGAAGTTTAGAGCAAATGCCTCTCTAAGGTAATGTCTGTATTCAAAATTTTAGCATCTTTGTGTCAGACTCTTTCATATCACTTGGCTTTTATTTCATAGTCAAGTAAGTGCACCTATGTAAGTATAAAACATTGTTTCTTTGTCCACTAAAAGCAACTACAACCAATTTTTTAAGGTAGACTTCTGTCTTTTATTTCTGCCTTCCTACATAGTCCTTTTGGACTAACTGGGTTGTGTTTCATTGCCAAGAAAGTCCATCCAGAAAGTACCTATTCAACATGTGTTTGATGTTTTTGAAGAAATTAGAAGGAAATTAAAGTTGAGTTACCTCCTCATCTCCCCCAGACATTCTTGATCTTTTAGATCCCGGTGTAAGGAATTCATAGATGATAAAAGTGAATGTGCCTTTTCCCCTTCATAGGTCAGATTCCATGTCAAGGAGACCAAAGATGCCTTTACAGCTCCTGTCTTGACTCATGCGGTGGCAGCTCCCCCTGTGACCCCAACAATGGTCGGAATAACTGCAGTAAGTACAGCAGCTGAGAAATGCGGTTGCTGTGACAGAGCACACATTTAACTTTTTTCTTCTGCATGGACATGAAAATGCTGAAGTCTGGAAAGTCTCCAAAAATAGTACATCCATTTTCTTTTTTAGAAGTTACATGTGGTAGCAGAGAAGAAACAAAATGGTCTTAATTAACTTAAATCAAAAACAAATGTGTCATTGTGAATGGGCTATAAATCAACATTGCTTAATATCATTACCATTACTTTCAACTCAACAGCAGCTCCTATATATTATTTTCTTGGCTCTGGCCACATACAGATTTTATCTTTTACCCTTTTTAAAGCACAACTTCAAAAGTGGAAACTTATCCAAGAAGCAAATTATGAAATTCTTCTAAATAACCACATAAAACTATGGCAGTCTATTCACATGTTTACTTACCTTTCCAGGAACTTTTCTTGACTTATAATGATCTTGTAAGCATTATTTCAATTGCATCACTGATGATGTCATAGCTCTAAATGGTGTAAGCAAGTGTCTCTGTCTAACTGACTTTCAGGATGGGAGCTCGAGGGGGAGGACAGACAGCCCAGAGGTCGCAGGGAAGGGGACAGACAGTCACCGGGGAATTGGTAATGAATCAGAAAAGCTCCAAAGACTGGTTTCTAGCAAAGATCCCTGGACTCCGCTTTCATCTTCCACTCACGGCTTTCACTGTTTGGCCTCACCTTCAGCCTGAAGTTTGAAACTTAGAAACTGAGCGTCTTTCAGTTGGCAAGAGGTCATGGCATTAAGACATTTTCTCAGTGTAGGCCACACTGGACACTGGGAGATTGGAGTCTTGAAGGTATAGCTTTGAACTTGCTACCATTTGAGGATCTTACTTTTACTTCATGACCTTTTGGCATCAGTGTAGAATTTTGCAGCCTTGTTAAACTCAGGGTGAAAACAGAGGCTACCAATGAACAACCCAAACAGACTTGACTTTTTATTTAGATTCATGAGAATTTAATAATGGTTTGGCTAAAGCACAGTACCCTCTTCAATTTCAATTTCCCACAGGAGAGAAAAGTTCAGCTAGTTATTAGTCTAATAGATACTAGTCAAAGTGATGTCAAGATACATGTATATTTATATGTGTGTACATGTATATGGTATTATGTATGTGTATATATGTCTGTTTATTTGGGGGGGGGTTCATTGTTTCACCCTACTGATTTCCCAATCTGTCTTGGGACTCATTCAGGATTATTTCTTTCTTTTACCTTGACCTTGGGATGGGTGATTTTGAACAGTGACAGTGTCACCTCTAAAAGATGTTTATAATTAAAGTTTGGGAGATTTCTGACATGGCTCTTAGTGTTAGACACAAAAATGTTGAAAGGGCTATGTTGGCATCTAGTTGGATAAGAAGTATTGGATGTAGTTTATCCTATTTTCTGTTTTAAATACTTTTAAATTAAAACATTAAAATAGGTTATTAACTATTAAAATTAGAAGTTGTGGGAAGAATAATAAATAACTCTGGCTCATACATTCAGCCATTGTTTACAGAGCACACTGTGATAGACACTGGGTACTTTCATAGCAAAGAAAGAAGGCAGGCTTTTAACTTCCTGGAGATGTTTTCATCATGGAAGAACATACTACCTACTTTTCACTCATATGTATGTCGCTAGTTATCTCTTTGTGTTCTTCGAACACAGTCACTCAGTTTTCCTCACGTTCA
The DNA here is from genome assembly GCA_004024945.1 of Uropsilus gracilis. Classification (NCBI taxonomy): domain Eukaryota; kingdom Metazoa; phylum Chordata; class Mammalia; order Eulipotyphla; family Talpidae; genus Uropsilus; species Uropsilus gracilis. The sequence continues at coordinate 88,447 of PVHY01004471.1, forward strand.
CTATCTCATCCGCTTCCTCATTCACCATCAGTGTTCTTGCCAGGTTCCCTTCAGGTATCTTCAGCGAATATTTGGGCATCCCATCTTCTAATTCCAGGCAGTGAGCTCATCATGGACCCCACTTTCCTTCTGTGTTTACAAACAACATGTATACCTAACCTCCAGCTGAAAGTAATTTTCCGAGAACTTAAGAAAAACGGTATGTGTGTTTGGTTCATTGTGAAGATCACTGTGAAGATAAACAAGTAGCATTTCCTCTCAGAGAGTCCTTCTTGCCCTGGAAAGTATAAGTGATTACTTATACTTACTTCCTATAAGTGATTACATGTAGGAAGATCTTCATCATTACCGGAGACTGTTGCTGCTTAGACAAACAAGCAACATTCACTGCCTTGGTTCTGTGATAGCTAAGAATGTGGATACTAGGTCTGGAAGAATCAGGGTTACTTGGAAGTTACTGGGGATCTGGTTCTTGAAGACACTGGTTCTTCTCAGTCCATAAAACATCATATAATTTTCTAATGGCCCCGGAAGATACACTGGATAGTCTTAAAATTCTCAGGTGACTTCCATGTACAGTCAAGGTTGAAGATTATTCCTTTAGTAACTTATTCTAAACTAGACTGGACTGCAGAGATTTATGACATACCTGAATATGAAAACGTCTTCATAGTTACTAAAAAAATTTCAATCAAGGTGGTTAATGGCTTATCTCTGATTCCCAAAACTGCCTAGAATTTTTATAAAAATTTGAGAATTGCATCTCTGAGATTATCGTATACTTATGGGTTTGAAATATCACAGTATCACTCTATCCATTCATCACCCAGAATCTTTAATATTTGGGTGTCATGCTAGGAGGCAGTTCAGTTATATTCTTGTCTTAGCTATGACTGTCATGCCCTTTCCAAGCTTCCCATCGTGATACACCAACCTTCAGTTCTATGTATTCATACCCACCATTTTTTCCCCCTCCAACTCCAAGGAAGAAATGAATAGCTTCATTTTTGGATAATTTCCCACTACTTTATCAAATTCCTATCCCCCCCCTTTTTTTTTTTTCAAAATCTAGTTCAAAGAAACAGAGTAAAGGGGAAGTAGTAAAGAGATTAAACACCCTGTTGGCTAATAAGGACTGCAGTCCTTGAAAATATATAGTTGATGAGAAGCACAGCTTCTTTATCGAAGTATTCCAACTAGTCAGTGCAAGTCAGTGGTCGAATAAGACTACCACCATTAGGAAACACACTGAATTCATGGCATGAGGAACTGAGCATCTGCAGCTGCTGACAGAACAAAAAGAGAAGAATCAGACAGGATGTGCCTTCTGGTGAAAGAATACTGCAGCGCCTATCATCTGGCCAAGGGGAAGAAATCCAATCAGCCCTCTGGATTCAGTTGCCAGTGTTCAGGAAATAGGGAGGATATGGAGAACACGTTTAATCTCACAGGGAGTGTGCAATCAACAAAATCCAAATTTTGGCACACCCTCCAGGTCAAATCCCTGGGTTCTTCAAGAGTTAAATCATAAGGAAAAATAAAGTGATGGAGAAGGAACTGGATATTGTAAGGACACATGAAAGACAAAACAAGTTTGAAATAATGGGCCAGGCTGAGCCATACTATCTGGGTGTGGTGCACACTCAAGTAATAAAACTCTAAAGAAAAACAAGAACGTTACAATAATAAAACTCAGTGGTTTCTTGGGGTGAGGGAAGGAGAAAATTGATAGAAGTCAGGGTACCTGGGATATCTGGCATGATTTTTTTTTTTGACCTGCTTAATAGATAAGGAGATAACTCAATGATCTATTAAAAATTATGATAAAAAAGTTATTTAGAGGCCAAAATGGTTCTTGGAATATTAGGTATGTCAATGTCTGCTGAAAAGTGACTTTTTCTCATATAAATAATCATTTAATACATAGTTCCCGTTGGGTAAATGAGTGGGACAGGCTTTTTCTGCCCTCAGGCTCTATGGACCAGCACCTGTGGGTGCGCCCACCCCATGATTGTACACACCTGGCCCCAATGGGTGTGCGCATGCGTGAGTGGGCTCACTTAGGAGAAAGGGCTGTGGCATTCTGGGGGTGAGTGAGAAGAACGCAAGGACCAATGCAGGAGAAGAATGCCAGAGGAACTTGGGGAGCGACCAGAGAAAGAGTGTGAAGATTCCTAGGGGCCTGGGGGAGGGGGGAAGGGCTGTAGCTGCCTAACCTGTCTGCTTTTCCATACAATTGTCCTCCCTGCCTAGAGTGCCTGTGTGTCTGGTTCCCTGAGAGCACAAGAGCCTGTAAAATCCACGGACATTTGTTGGCTCCTAGAACCGATGGCAATGAAGAACCTGCCCACCTGGGGGTGGTTGCAGAACAGCTCCCAACTGCTCCCAGTGTTGTTTTACGATAAGACTGGAGTCACCAAGTCTGGTTTTAGCTTACATTCAGCAAAATTGTTCTGACTTTGAAAGGTGGGATCCACATGAGACTCCATTAGATTCATACTTTGCAAGAACTCTCTCTTTCACCTCATCTGTCTTGAAAACACTCTTCTCACCATTACCTCAGGCTTATTGGGAAGAGTCTGCTTGGGAACTATCCTCACATGTTTGTGAAGTGATCGCCCTCTAGCGGTTTTCCAAATCAGGCTAGTGAGTGAGTCAAATGCCTAAAATAAAAAATAAATGCTTATTGATACCTATAAATCGGAGAATTTGAGTTGACAGTATCTTGAGAGTTGGTTTTACTTAGCATTCTGTGAGGAATCCCTTATGAAGGAATAAAAACACAAGATCTAATCATTCTCACTATATTCAGTAAAGATGTACAATATAATATAGGGCCATAACTTAATCCTTTCCTCTCCCTTGACTTAAAAACACTTGGAAGTTATATCTTTCTCCAAATCAAAAGTGATGTGTTCTCTACACATCAAAAGAGAAAAAAATGATCTACATGATGTCTTTTAACATCTGAATGATATACATGAATAAAAAAATCAAAACTTGATATAACTAGGTAGAGGAAGAGAGAGGAATGGGGAAAAGACTGAATTAAAACTGGGTGAACGAGCCCACTTTTGTAAAATATAAATACCTTAAAGTAAGTAGGAAAGGTATAGATTCAGAACTGCATGCATCAATTTGTTAGGTGGTTTAATAAATGAGTAAGCAACAAAAATGTAGGTTGAAGAATAGTTAGAAGGATATACAGCTACCATGGTGAAGTCAACAAGTACAAATCTCTATTTTTATTGATTATATATAATTTCTTACTTTGTTGTAGACCGTGAAGTTCTCCTACCGCCGTGTTATCCATGAACTGTCATTCTAGTCACTTGTGCTCATCCTTTCCCTGCATTTGCCCACCCTCCTGCCCATTCCCTTGCTGTATACTTGAGTTCTGTTATCAGTTCATTGACTTTAACTTTCCCTTTGTCTTTTTGTTTGTTTTACATATACTCCACAAATAAGTGAGGCCATATGGCATTTCTCTTCCACTAGCATGATTCCTCCTAGCTCCATCCATGTTAGTGTGTGTGTGTGTATGTGTGGATATGAACTAGTGTATGTGTGGATATGAACTAGTGAAAGGCATCAAAGTATTCACACCTCTCTTGGTTTTGAGAGATAGTCAGAGAAAGGCAAGTAGGGAGATGATGAACTTTACTTTTCTGCATCTTTGTATTGTTTTGAGGAACAATGCATTTTTTGATAATCTGAACTCAAATTATGTAAAGGTTACTCCTTTTTCAGAAAGCAAAGGAAATAAGCAACAGAAACAACTCCTTACTCTTTCTTGTTTTTCCCTTCCTTCCCTCCATCTTGTACTCATCCTCGAGCTTCTACCAACTTTACAGTGTTCCTCCTTCTCCAGTAAAATGAGAGTAATATTACACTTTGTCCATAAGATTTTCCCCCTGATCACCATCAGTCTCCCTAGCAACACAATCTGCCAAACCTCACATTCTTCAGATTGAGACGCATCCCTGAAGCTGTTTTAATACTTCACCCCAATCTGTATTGCTAATCTATTTGCATACCTTCCACTTCTTACTGAAATGCTTATGTTTAATAGAATAACTGTTTCTACACAGTTATTTTTAAACAAAGGCATTCAGTTTCTGGTCAGCCTAGGCTAATTCTTCCAAGACACTGACTTGATTACCCCTCTCCTCCCAGAATGTAGCATGTATACCAGGATAGACTGGGGATGAGAAACCTTTCTCCCAAACCCCATTGATCCTCAGAAAGTTTCCTGAGTCACTCTTGCTTCACCTGATTCTGCTGGGCTTCTGGTGTTTGTCCGCTACCCTATGCTAGCCTGTTTATTATGTCCCAGCTACCAGTACATATGTCTTTTTCCTTGTGTATATTGTGGAATTCCTCAATGGTAGACAATCATTTTCATTGTTTTTGCATGGTAAGTGCTTAAGATAGTTTTCACACTTCTCTACCATGCCTTTCCCTTTCCTTCATCCTGGTTTTGTGTAGACGTCAAAAGCAATAAATAAAGCCTCATTTCTGAGAAGTCTCAGAATATTGTGTGTGTGTATGTGTGTGTGTGTGTGTGTGTGTGTGTAGGAAGGTAAATGAAGAGTACAGCAGAGGGCAATGAGTGTATGGTGGTAACATACTTAATGTGCCATCCTGCATGGCAGAGACTCATACTGGGAACATGTGGGGGAACTAGTGAACTGAGAAAGCTTTCTGAAAGAGGTGTTTGGGTTGAATCCTTCAGGACAAGGAGGGCAGGATGACAAGGGGATCACTCCAGACATCAGGTGTTATGATTATATTTGATGAGTGACACAGATATGTCTAGAAAAGGGGGTATGATAGAAGCTGACTGCCCACAAAAAAACATACAATTCTAAAATATCTGGTGTCATCAGAATACTGTTACAATCCCAGGTGATGGGGCTAAGAAGCTGGTTATGGTTGCAGTGTGAAACTGCTTTGGATGCCAAACCAAAGGTTTATATTTTATCTTGTTCTTTTTTTTTTTTTTTTTTTTTTTTTTTTTTTTTTTTTTTTTTTTTTTTTTTTTTTTTTTTTTTTTTTTTTTTTTTTTTTTTTTTTTTTTTTTTTTTTTTTTTGAGACTAGGTCTGGCTATTTTTTTGCCTGTGGAATCACAGGCTCACGTTGCCCGGGGTACCACAGACTAAAGCAATCCGCAGCCTCAGCTTCCCAGGTAGTTGGGATTACAGGTGCACTCCACCACGCCCAGCTATTTTTTTGGGACTAGGTCTTATTACCAGCCCCCGGCTGGACGGGACTCAAACTGCAATCCCTGGCCCTGGCTGCGGCTTCCTAGACTGCCACCTACAGGCATGCGCCACCATGTCCGGCTAGATTTTATCTTGTTGACCATGGATCATGACTATGATCCAATAAATCTCAGCCTCTTCCTCCTTTGAAATCTT
>PVHY01004472.1:0-93921 GCA_004024945.1 Uropsilus gracilis
CCCCCCCGCCTTGTGCTCGTCCCCCTCCTTCCCCACCCGGGACAGTCGCATCTGTGCTCAGGTTTTAACTCCTTATGGCCCCTGCGCCGAAGACTTCCACACCGCTAGACCAGACTGCGTTCGAAGCGCCGACTCGGCGTGTTAAGAGCACATCTGCTCGGCCTTTAACTCTGCTTGTCGCAGAGTTAAAATCACAGGCGACTGTGTATCGTCTGACTTCTTTCAGAGCTGTCGAGTGCAGCAGTCCCATTTCTTTTCCCAGGAGGTAACTTGACACCGTCGAGTCGAAGTCTCCTCCAAGTCCTTTTGTTTGAATTTATACGAACCTTTATGTCACCGTGGAAGATTCGTGGTTCTTTTTAAGTCTCACCTAACTGGCTTCAACCTCCAAGGAAGCAAGCAACCCTCTGTAACATCTACATGAACTGGTTTTCCGTTTGTGTGGCTGTACTGTTGTTGACCTAACGATGAAATTTCTGATGTTAAAAGCTGTCGGGAACACATGACAGGGTTACTCTAGAGTAAATAGCTGTAAGGGAAAGCTGGGTATGGGTATGCAAAATTTGGTTTTGATACTGTCAAATTGCTCTCCAAAGTTGCTGCACACGTTGAAGCTCTAGCCTCCAGCTTGAAAATATCCACGTCTTTCTCCACACCATTTTGTTGAGCTTTAACAAATGTATCTGTTTAACAAATTTATCTATCCTGTTTTGACTTTTTTTTTGAGATTATCTTTCAATATGGTTATCAAAATTTTTACTACTTCTGAAAGTTTACTGGCCTTATTTTAAGTTTAATTCTTTTTCTTACTACTTACAGACTATGGAGACACTTTGTTTTAGATATTGTAAATATATTTTCCCAGCTTGTGGTCCTGTTCAGGGATGCTTTCTCATACATAAATTTTAAAACGAGTTTTTATGTAATCAAATTTAAGGTGTTCTTTTTGTTAAGATGGATTTTCCTGCCTCAAAGAGTTGTCTCCCAATGTTTTGAAAGAGAGAGCGAAAGCTAATTCAGCCTTCACACATCCTTTTGTCTGCTGTGTTACCACAGTTAATCATAGGCTAAAAGTCTGTGAATATAAGTTTATTTTTAGTCTTTAGTGTTCTATGAATTTCTATAGTTTTATAATTATGTCCTGCTGATAAGGAAACTCTTTATTCTTTAAAAGTCTCCTTAGCTCATTGCACACATTTATTTTTCCATAAAAATTTTAGAAACAACTTGAATATATCTTTGTCTCATCATCTGATAAGAAAAATCTCTTCTTTTTTTTTTTAAATTGCTTCTCTCTTTTTGCATATTTATTCATTCATGTGAATTTTAGAAGCAGTATGAAAAGTTCCCTGAATGATTTTGGTGGCATTTCTATTAGAATTGAATGGAAGTTACATATTATTGATATCTTTACAATTTCTCCTCTCATTCATAAAAGTGATCTACAGCTGTTTGTTCAGGTCTTCTTTATACTGTTGAGTGAGGTTTTCCAAAAAGGCTTTTATGATTCTTTACTAGTTTCATACTTAGGCATGCTAGCAAATGTTCCTTTCCTTTTCCCCCCATAAAAATGTCTGATTGGGTATTGCTAATAATATGGATCATGGAGGGATATGGAGATGAAAGTTAGTGAATGAAATCCACTTGAACCTTGAGGTCTAAACCAGATTTTCATGGAACATGGGTGGAGTGGTTTCCAAAAAGATGCTGAGCAGTCACAAACAAACAAATATGTGCCTGTTACTGTTAGATTGTATGAATGAAAGTAATTTTGTCATATTACATATTTAATTGATTAATCTTTTTCAGATTATTGCCAATCACCATATGCAATCTATTTCGTTTGCCTCAGGAGGGGATCCTGTAAGTATTGATTCATAAACATTCTCTTTTTGAGTTAAAAAACTTCCCTGTGTAGCTTATTAGTCATTACATGTCTTTCCCAAATATTTTATTGTAATTTGTGAATAGCTACATGTAGCAGGTAATGAAGTTTGTTTTTGACAAAATATGTCACTGATTTTTAAAATATCTTAATAGATGAGTTAGTAACCTTCTGTTGTGTTACTAGTCATGAAATTATCATCTCAGGTTTCTTATTGATAACATGTAAGTTATGAAAATAAGCATATTATATATGTGTTCCCAAACTTACCTCAAATTTCTTCTCAACCTGGGGTTCCAGGCAGATTTGGCATATGAGGGGAGCCTGTTGGCCACAGAAGCTGTCAACCTAGGTACCTAAGTCTAATTTACAAGGAGGAACCAGATCCGCTGAAACTAATGAAGTGACTGCTGGGCTGAAAGAGAATTTGCAGTTCCAGCAGAAGACCATGGGGTGCTCATTTCCTATGAACTGTGCAGGGGGAACTGAACAAGTGTTCTTTCTCCAAGTCACTTTGCACAGTGGTGGATCATTCCCTGACTCTCTACCATATTATTTCTGAATCAGAACAAAAACCAAAAGGAAATGGTGTGGCTTTGAAGCTAGGGAGTCTGGGACTGAGTGAGAAATATCTATTTAGATTGAAGGAGTGGGAGAATTTTGCTCCCCTGTGATATGACACCTTCTCAATGTAGGAAGACCAGAAAAGGGCAGAGCATGAATTTCATAATGACTACCATCCACAATACCAATAAAATAAATATGGAAAATATTCAGATCTTGTTTTTACTGAGAATATGTTGCTTCCTCTGCAAAGCATTTACTAGTAAAGATTATATCCTTCAAAAATGAGACATAAATTCCAATTTAACAGCTGATTATTTTTCTATTACATTTGGTTTTTTCAAATTAGAGAATCTAATTTAAGATCACAAGTGATAGGAAATATAGCACAGGAACCCAAGAGAGACATGGGATAGGAGAAAAGCAAACTCTGCTGTCTCTGCAAGGTTTTAATTTGTTTTAAAGTTATGTAGTATTTTAAAAGAAAAATAATTATCAGTCCTAGAGGGAAAAAAGTTCTTATATTACTTTATCATGTTTCCTTTACTGGCATCTAAGTTTTTAAGCAAGTTCCTACCTTGTATATTGATGTAACTTTTTAACGTGGGAAATAATAGCTAAATGCTATTTAAATTAAGTTACTAAGTCACTGATAAGTGACTTAAAGTATTTGAACATGCTGAATCTAGATAACCTACCTCACTTCTTTGAAGCCTATGAAAGAAAATCAGCCTTTCAAATAATTATTTTATTTCATATTATAGGAAATAGACATCAGAGCAAAGGAATATCACCAGAGATAGAGGAAGATATTTTAAATTATCAGTGTGTCAGGAAGGCTCAACAGTCCCACATGTATCTGTACCTATTAGAGGAATTTCAAAATATATGAAACAGAAAAATAAAAAAGATACATAAAGTGATAATTGGAAAAACCCAGGATCATTCTGGAGTTATGACTATCCTCTCAGTATTTGATAGAAAAATAAAATAAATTCACACAAAATTGTTTTATTTCAAATCATTGTTTTAGTTCTTGTATTAATAGATACTCAATTCTCCTTTTGGGCCTCACTGCTTTCTCACCTTTCAGTTTGAAGTATAGTTATTTTTCAGTGAAAATATTAGTTTGAAGTTGCCACCATTTGAAGGCAAGCCAAATTCTAAGCGCTCTTCCCCGCAAGCGATTCCACAGATAGCTGATGATGGATTCGTTAGCAAGCCCTGCCTGCAAACTGCGCATACCAGCTGTTATGAGAGCTCAATTCTGAACCTGGACCCCTGTCCATCCCATTTTGTAATCTGGCCTCAACAGCGCCACCAAGTGGTATGTTCAGTAGCAGAGCTGGTTGACTGACTTACCTGAAAGGGTCAGCCTTGGGATCCGCTCTTCCTAGTCCACTGTCCTTAGGTCATCCAGGAAGGAATGCAAATACTTTCACTAAGATATTAAAGTCATGAGTTCTCTAAGTGTATGGGGAAAAATAATTATCTTTAGGTCTCAATTCCCTTTTGAAATTTCAAGGATTGCTGTCATTTTCAGATTAGTGTGCAAATCCTCACTAAGTGCTTAGGCCCACCCTTCATGTCTGTTGTAGTGCTCCAGAACCCTGATTCTGTTTAGTCTGTCTTGCTGTGCCTTCAGTTCTTTCCTTCCTGCACCCCACCATGGCACTGCCCAGTACCAAAAGTCATCACTAAAGAATTTGTAGTCACTGTGGGAAAGGCTGTATCTACTGAATTAAGTGAGACCTTGGCACCTCTGTCTGCAGCTGGAGACAAAGCCTACTGGTTTGAATTTAAAATAGGAAGCTAGAGTGACCATAAACATTGGTGTCAGAGGTCCCCCGAGTACAGTTTTATCATCAGGTCAGGGAGGCAATAGGGTGGAGAGTCAAGTAGACTTGACTTGTTTGCCTCTGAGCCATGCTGTCACCAGAACTGGTGATTCTGTAGAGCGAGTGATGATCACCCTTGCCTCACAGTGCTGTGAGAATTAAGTGAGATTCCAGCTCTGTATCTGGCCTAAAGTGTCAAGAGGTCACAATTGCTGCTGTTGCTAGCATGTGGCTTTATGTCTTTTTTAGGAAACTTACAGAAGTAGTTTACTATTTCATAGTCAACTGGGTACCCATTGTAGGAGGAAAGTCTCTGTGACCTGATACAGCACTCTTGTTTCTGCCAGATTCTTGCCAAGGTTTAAAAAGTACTGGATATTCTTCCTCACCTCTGGATCTCTGTTCACCCTCACCTTTATGTTCTTTTCAGAAACAGTTTACTTGTTTTCCTATCATCCCTCGGGCATGTTTCTGTATTGTATACACTTTCTGTGTCTCAAAAATGCATGGCAAATATGCCAAAATTAAAGATATCTGCCTATACTTTTCCTCATTATTTATGCTTTACTTTTAGCATGCTTTAAATTCTCCCAGATACATACGGTTAATAGAATTTTAGAACTAAAAGGATGCTGGAGACTTTGAAGATAAGGAAACCAAGGTCCGTAAAGGTCCCATGACCTCTCTTCTGTCACCTGTACACCTGACAGCATTTTTGGCATCCTGTCACCTCTTTAACTTAAAAAATAGCAGCCAAGACCCCAGCAAATGTTGCTTTTCTTCTCAGTTAATATAAAGCAAAGCTCATAGACATGACTTATTTAGAAGGTATTCCAAACCTTTATTCCTTTGCATAAGAGAAACTTACTGATGTGTGTTATTTTTTAAAATAGCTGAAGACAAGTTATGCCGACCCTGAGATCTGCTTCCTGTATGATTCATTGTGGGTTATTAAGTGATTGTCCTTGAGGGTATTACAAACATGGACTTTTATTTCCTGCCAGTTGATTGCATCTTCCCTCTAGAGAGTTATACTTCTAATTCTGCAAATGGCATTGTGTGTATTTTTTCCCCAGAACTGAGATAACAAAAAGCATCTTTAATTATTCAAATCTTATCTTTCATCAGCTTACTGTTTTCAATAAAAGTTAGAATTACCAAGTGGCTTTTTGTTTGTTGGTTTTTACAAAAGTCAACAACATCTCTTTTTGAATACTCAGGTTTTTGTATGTTCTCTTTTTAAAAGTGGATTTTTTTTCTTTTTATTGATCAATTGAAAATGCTGTGTAGTATTGCTTTATTGATTCTTAGGTCAAAAACTTGCACTGACCAGGAGCAACACCCCATACGACTCAACATGAACTTAACTGACTTCTTTTCTAATGCACATGATTTGGACAACTGGAAAATTCTAGTTTATGACACATGGTGATTGCATAACCTCTGGTTTTCCACCTTTAACACAGGAGACAGTCATATTCCATAATCATTTTAAAAGAATATGTTCCCTAAGATATTCTCTACCTCCATTCACTTTTGTTATTTAGGTTACTGTCTGCCTCTAAGTTTCAGTCTTTGTAGTTTTGGCCAATGGAAAGAGAATATAAACTCCATAAGTACCAACCAATATAGCGAATATTTGTTTTTCTTCCTAGAATGCTTTCCTTTTCTCTTGAAACAGAAACATTAGTATTTAAGTCCTTTCTTCCGTATCATGTCCTAAATAAATGTACTCTTATCTGTTAGTACACCAATCCATTTATTTAAAATGCAACCATTTTCCCTTTTTTATAGGATACTACAGACTATGTTGCCTACGTAGCTAAAGATCCAGTTAATCAACGAGGTATGGAAAGCACCTTCTAGATGTTCTTAAGGGCTGGTATAGAACAACCTTAAAAAGTAACAAGCAGTTATTTCCAATATGCAGGGTGATGGAATCACTAGAGTGCTATTTTGGGTTTTGGAAATATTATGTAGATTTGAATTAGAAATAAACAATACTCTTAGAATGTCAAAGTACAGAAAAACATGTAAGTGGGACTTAAATCCCTGGCATTTGAACAACTCATGGACTAAGAGGCTTATTTTCTGTTTGTATGATCACAAGAGGTGTTTAGGTTATGATAGGGAAGCTGGCTGCCCTACCCCCAGAGGATGAATGGATTACACATAGGACCCAAGCCAGTAAGATTGTGAGTCAAACTGAGCTGTGTGTGAGTGCTTATGTTTGAGAGTATGCATATACGCATGTATGTGCCTGTGAGTGCGTGTATTATATGTATTTGCACTTGTTGTTCAAGAGCCTATAATGTCATTCTGAGTATTCATCTTTTTATTATTTAGATCATAGCTTGGCTTTTCTTCTGGGAGACCTTTGATCTGTAGCCCCTCCTCTCTCCAACAGCATATCCCATCCTGCTGTATCATAATGATTTCTTATTAAATGCTTTTATCTCACATGTTTGCTACTTTATTTACTCACATGTTGTTGTGATTAATATCTGTGCTTTCTACTAAAAGCTCCATGAGGGCAACAACCAGTTTATCTTATTTATATTTTATTCCCAAGCTCTCATCATAATGCCTAGCACATAGATGACACTCAACAACAATTTTTGTTGAATGACTGAGTGATTGCCCAAGTGGCCTTATTGGATTTCTCATTCCAAGCATTTAACAAGGTGGCCTAAGAAACTTATCTCACAGCTATACTTTGTGACTCTGAAGATGCATGTGGTTAGTATAGCTTCTCATCCCTATCACTGGGACAGTCAGACTCTTCTACAGATAAGTTAGTATTAGGTCATCTAACTAGAATCTATTAACTAGGCAACAATCTCTGCCACACTAGGGCTAGAGTTTGCCTGGGAACACTTACTGGTGAAATTTGAAAAATCAAACAGTTCTAAGACATAATGGACTTATGTGCACCCCAGGAAGCACATGAATAAAACAAATTAAGACTGCAGTTTGTGTATGGAGGAGGGAAAAAGTTTAAAAGGCATCTAGAGGGCACAGACACAGTGCTAATAAATAGGAACTTAATCCCTTGAGCAAATTGGTAGAGAATGCTTTTTTTTAAAGCAGATCTTTAAGAAGATTAACTTGGCAACAGGAGGAAGCAGATAAATCCAGAGAGAAACCTAAGGCAGAGAAATTCATTTGGAAGATACTGATTTTCAGAAATGAAATGACTGGGAGCAACTGTTGGCCCATAGGTGATCAGTGAATGCTTGCCCAGAGATCATGACTCAGTGAACTAGAAAAAACAGAAGAGGTGACAAGTTCTAGGGATTCCCTGGCTGGACTCACTTTAATTGATACAACAAAGAATGGGTAGCACTCAAGGAGTAGGTAGGAGAAGTAAGTTGAGTGTAAGAACAGAACAAACAAAGGATACCAGAAAAGAGCAACCTCTTTTAATTACCGCTTGAGCTTCCCTGACAGCAGCTTGCTGTTTTAAGAAAGGCTTCTGAACTACAATCTTTCCTCTCAACCAGAAAAGGACAGGGTCAGAGGAAAAGCAAATGGCCAGCAAATGAGATACCAAGTAACTTTGCTGTCAGTCACCTAATATCACTGAATGCATCACTGCTCTTCAGTAAAATGTGGTAGGGATTTCAAAGATGAGTATCAGCCACTGAGGGTAATGGCCATCCAGGACCCACACCCCATATGTTCACAAAATTACCCCCCTCACCACCTCCCACACCAAATTAAAGAGGACCTGAGACAATTATGATGCAGTTCATTTACTTTGAACACTGCTGTTGGGGAGTCTGAATAGTTGGTGATAGCTGAGCTGCTCGAAGGGGGCTTTTTGGGATTCTGGTATGGGATCTCTGAGGGGTTTGTTATGAGAGCTTTTGAATGAGATCATGGGCAGGGTTTGAGAAATAAGAATCAACTCAAAATATTCCAAATAGAGGTTTCAGTTTTTTATTTTTTTAAGCCCCCACCTGTGAATAGGAAATAAGGAAGACACTGGAATCAGTTGGTTTAGAATCATATTTCTGCTCTCTGACTGATGACTTCAGTCAAATTATTTTCCTCTCTTGAACTCAATTTTTTTTAAGTGGGAATAACTGAGATAATACACGGAGAGCACCATTTCCTTCCCTCCCTCATCTCATTTTTCTTTCTTAGGGAAACAGATCTATCTAGTAGATAGGTGACTAAAAGCATAGGACAATTTTCTTGGATTCAATAGCCAGCATTTTTCCATCACTTACTGTTCTTTTTCCTGTTGCCTCATCACCTTTTCTTGTTTGTTTTGGTTATAGAAAGCTCACAAGAAGTCCTTCTCCTCTCTCCCTGCCATCTGCTTGGTTAAGTCCTTTTGCCCTACAGGAACCTCTGGGCTTTTTGTTTCTACATAGAGGTTGACACAGTTTGGGATCTACAACTAAGTATTAATTACATACATATATGGGTATATATATATATACACACACACACACATATTTATATAAGGGGCAGAGCTAATCAGCATGGAAGAAAATTCTTGATTATCATGGGCTCATCATTTAGCAGGGGAGAAATAGGACCTAAAGAACAGTCTGGATACAGCAGGGGCAGAGTCAGGATTTGAGGACTGAATGGATAAATACTCAGGAGAGAGCTGAGTAATGAGAACCTAGGAATATGTTTTGGGATGGTGCATGATGTGTATACAAAAGTGGAGGTGCAAACATGGGAAGGAGTAGAAGGTGGGGAACCCATGGCTGAATTGAGAGGCCAGAATAAGGTTACGAAGACTCCAAATGCCATCCAAAAAGTCACCGAGGACCACTGAAGATTTCAAACTTTAAAAAATTATTCTGGCTGCTGCCATTCTATGGAATTTGCAAACTGGTAACTTTTCTGGTGTTTTTTTTTTTTTTAATTAGTAAAAGTGACATTATTGGGCAGAAAAGCAGTCTGGAATTGTAGAAACTAATTTGGAAGACTTCTCACTTGTCCTGTGCAGGGGTGGTCATGCAGTACGGTTCCCTGAGGAAGGGAGGAACATTTGGACAAAATTCTAAACTGAATAGCATGTGCAAGTTATGAGGGTTGATGAAGTAGAAATCAGATGTTCCTGAAAATTCAATGAGATACTGTATGTGACACAAATATCTCAATGTCTGGTTCCTATAACATTGATAACTATAAAACTGGTAGCTATTATTATTATTCTGTGGGATTCAAAGTGTTGTGATTTATCACTAACGAAACAAGAGATTCTTACAATAAGGAAAAGAGAGAAGCTCAAAAAGAGAGAAACAATCCAATAGGGAAACAAGAGGAAAAAAGCAGCTACCACTTACTGCATGCTCACCCTGGGCCAACCATTGTCAGGAGTGCTTAGAGTTCATCCTCACAACAACCCTAAAGGGTTAGAATTAATATTAGTTTTGTTTTGTTTTGTTTTGTTTTTTTAGAGACCATGAAATTGAATGTGAAAAAAAGAAAATGACTTTCTTAAACTCATCTTGTCCATAAGCATACATACAAAGGAACATTATAACATAGCTAGAAACATTAAAAAAATTTTTTTAACCTCACAAACAGAGGAACACAAATTATAATTGGATAGATAGCATAGTTTGTGCTCAAATTTGAAGCACTGGAAAATGGTCAAGTGTGGTTTATAGTAGTGGTTATTCTTGAGCGCCACTGATAGGAGTGTAGATTCAAAAGCTTGGGAGGGCAAGTTGACAATTTGTATCAAAAGTCTTAAAAATTAAATACCTTTTAGCTAGTACTTTCTCTTTTAAGGAAAAACCCAGAACATGCACAAATATCAAGTGATAAAGACCATTATATATTATTTTAATAAAAGAAAAAGATAATTCAGTATTCATAAATCCATGGTTGTACTACTCTGTAACAATTAGATCTAGTGTTGTAGTAGAATGAATATCAACATGGGGAGCATATCAGTATCATTCAATACAAAGAAGTAGATTATAAGTCACTGTGTATAGTGTGATGCCAGGTGATTTTTCTGGAGGTAGATTTATATAGGAAAAAGAGTGGTGAGACACATACCAAAATGTTAATGGATAGTAGAACTTATGTAATTGTTATTTTTTTCTTGTAGTCTTTTTATTTTTTAAACTCCTACAATGAGTATTTATTACATTTGTGAATAGAAAAAAATGTTTTAAATCTTTGCATTTAAAAAATAGTGAAACCAGAAAGACAATGCTATAAAATTACCGACTGGATTTGGTTCATCAGAGGAAACTGATAAACAGATAGGAGAAACCTTGTGGTGGTTGGAGGGTAGGGGAAAGACACCAGGATTTCAGGAACGGACTTGGAGAAACTACCACTTCCCAATCCTAAGACTGGGTAAGAGCACCTAGGAAGGACCCTAGAAAGAAGGCTGAGGATGTCAGGGGATGACAGAAGTCAGAGGAGACAGTGATATGTTGGAGAAAGGGTGAAAAATCGGGAAATGTGTATCATATAAGAAAGAGGAAGAGCAAGTTTCTCTTGAATGTCACATGGTAAAGGAGTTAGTGTGAGTGCCAGCCAGTTTAGCAGTCTGGGGGTCGTTGGTTACATCAGAAAGCACAGTGTCAGTGGAAGGGTAAAGACAGAGTCATGATACTGACTGATGGGAACTACAGCTATAAAAGAAAAAAAATTAATTTTGAAAAAGAGAGACAATAGTCAGTCCTTGAGAATGAGGGGCTCATGGCTGACAGGAAGTGGAGACAGAGGAGACCAAGCTTCATGAAAATAGTCCTGAATGTCCCCACTGTCTCCTATTTGCTTTATTTACTTTTATTACTCAAGTCGAGGCAGTTGCCACTCTTTTCCTTTTTCTTTTCTTTTCTTTTTTTCTTAATGGCTAAAATGAACTTCTCATTTTATCAAAGGCCTTTTCTGTAGAAAAACTAAGTTCCAGTAAGAATGTATTGAATTTACTTAGTGACTAATATAGCCTGCCCTGTAATTGCCATAAGGAGGAAAATTATATTCTCTTCACCTTCTTAACTTCAAATATGTAGCAGCTGAGGAAAGTTTATGTTTTAAGTGTGCGAGGAGGCATATATCCAGACTATGTGGAAGCCAGGGTTTTGATGTCTGAAGAAGTAAAAAAAAAAAAAAACAATTGTAAACTAACTTAAATGAAGCCATTTCTTTATATTTATGTTTATGATTATGAAGTAAATGTACATCTGCCCTGGTGACAGCAGTTAACTGATGCCGGTTTTGTTCTCTGGGCTGTTTCCTCCTAGAGATGCAGGTTTCTGTGATTTGATCCCACAGCACCATCTGGTGGTTGATCTGGGAAGCTATACTTGCGAATTTCTAGTTGTCATTCAAAACAAAGACCAGAAATAAAATTACAAAGTCACTTCTATTAAAAATATAGAAAACTGGCCAAGAAAGGCCTGCTAGCCTGTAAAAAGAGTTTTCAGCCTCTAATCCAGTTTGGAAGACAAATGAGAAATAATTTAAGATTTTTAGAAATTCTTCATGTAGGATAGAACTGTGTATTTTGGCTATAGGGTAGAATAAAAATATTAGATGCAAAACAAAGCCCTGGCCTTGATACAAAGTTATTACTGGAGAGACACATTCCTCTTTAGGAAATTGAAATTTTTTTTATACTTGTCTTTTTTTCTGTCCATTAGTTAAAGATTGGGCAATTCTTGGCCAAGCTGATTGCTTATCCAAGCTTTTGGAGATGGTTCTAACACTTGGGCAGTGGGCATATTTGCATGTGATTCACAGCCCATCCCTATTCTGGCCCATGACCAACCTAAAAAAGAACCAAGACTGTTTTCACAGAGCATCATGTGAGTGGCACCAACAGAAATATTAAAATGTGGCTATTTTCCCTGAATGTGTAAAGCTGTGTACAACTTGTGCACATGGTCAACTTTTTTGTTCAATGTTGTTTCTTTTGTGGGAACAAGCATCATTCCCCTCTTCACCCCCGTTTAATCTTCTCAGAAGATGTTATATGGTAGTAACAAGGTTATCCAAAGCACAGCAGAAAATAATGTTGGTAACATCAGCCAGGAACAGGACCAATGCCTCAGAGTGCCAGAATCACAGGAAAGTTTAGATAACCACTTAGAAAGTTGTAGGAAATGGTAGAGAATAGTTGGGCCAATATGGTTGATTCATTTATTCCTTTGTGACCATGTGCCTCGCTCTGTTCCTTAGAGTGTTTAAGCTACATGTTAGAGGAAGAACAGGATTCCTATTTAGCAAGAGGGGTCACCCATTCTTGTTTGGTAGTCGAGGACCTTGTGATAGAACGACTTGTTCGACATCACATTGATTATGGCATAACTGGAATTTAACTTGGGCTCAAATATTTTTACAAGTCTTTTTAAAAAAACTTTTTCTGTCTTTCCTCTGACAGGAGACATACTTTAGTTTTTCGTATGTGCGTATGCAACGATGCACGTGTGTAATATGTGTGTATGAATTTCCCGTCTCTCATTATCTTCCCTATGTTTATCTCTCTACATCTCCTTGATCCTAAAGAATAAAATGACAAAAGTGGCCATCTCCATTCTGATAAAATTTGTGATCTTAACTTCATTTTTAATTGGACCAGGAATTCATTTTGTAAAGCAAAAGAGAATTTTCTGTTTCCTTGAACTCAGAAATACCATTTTAGGTGTTTCTACTGTACACTATACTAACCTGTTATAGGTTCTGCAGATTCTTTCAGATGTGAATGAATTACCTTTTAATTTAAATAAATACAAAGTCCTTTCCAAGACAATGCAAGGTATGAAATCATGCTTCTAAATCAATATTTTTCAATTGTTCCTTAAAGACAGCTACCCTTCTCCTCAGTGTTCCCATGTGTTCCCATGTTGGTTTCACAACACAGAGAGAAGGGGCAGGAAGAATTTATTTAGATAGGATAAGCGAAAAAGAACAACAGGAGATCCATAATGCTAACTACATAATGGAAATGTTGAAACATACTTTCTCAATCTCAAATTGAATTCCCTGAACGCTCACTTAAACTTTTCCTGTTCTCACAGAATTAACAGTTTTCACAACTGTGTATATTTAACTGTTACCAAGCTTTTTCCTCACCCCTCCAGTTTTCAGGCTAAGCAAATCAATATTCTTTTCCATTTCACTGCTCTTAAGACTTATTGTCACTCTGTTTAAGTCATCCTTAGGATTCTTAATCATCTTTATAAAACTCAATTTCAGTTAAATCTTTACATTGCAAAAACACTTAACATGACACCCTACTCTATCTAAGGCATGAATAATATTCCATATGGTGGGAAGCATCATTTATGATCCCTGAACTCAAGCTCCTTCTTAAAAATAGCAGCAGCAGGTTTGCTAGTTTATTTGTGATGCTCTGCTAGCTGCCCCATCCACAGTTTCTTCCTTTAATTTGCCACTTCATGTTCTGGAAGTATTTTGACTCATAAAATCTTCCCTTGCTAAAAGTGTACCATCACAACACTCTTTTTTGTTGTCCTCTTGCAGCTTGCCACATCCTGGAATGCCGCAATGGAATGGCCCAAGATGTCATCAGTACCATAGGTCAGGCTTTTGAACTCCGGTTTAAACAGTATTTGAAAAATTCTTCCTTGAATACTTCTTTTGAAAGGTTAGCCAAGAGTTCTGTAACTGTTTGATTTACTATGTTTTGTTTTCAAAATTAATATAACTAATTATTAAGATGACTAATGAAATTAGTAATTTTTTCCCTTACATATAGAAAGTGTTCATCCAAACTAATAGTGAGGTTTTCTTTTCTCCTATTCAGACCTGTCAAGATGGTTCCTTTAGTTTGGTTACAAAAGTAAAAGAGACAATAAAAGCAAGAAGGAATCAGCCCTGTTCTCTAATGTACTGCAGACAATGAATGAAATAGTATAACATAATAAACACCAGCAATTTTCTTGGATTTGTTTTAAACGTGGATCGCTTGAATCTTAGTTTTAAAAACTCCAAAGAACAAAATAAGAATTTTGATGTCTGTAGCAGGAATGTCTGTTGTTTTGCTGGATTGCAGTGCCAATAGATTAGCTTCAGCTAAACTGTGGCAGAGAATGGAACATGATGTGACCCAAGAGTCTGAGTTGTTCTGACTCAGGCACAGAAAGTCCACAGTGAAAGCTGACCCCTTTTAGGCCTGTCAGCCTCCACCGCATATGGAATGCAGTGAGAGGCCTCTGACTTGCAGAATTCAGGCCTAGAAACAAATCTCTTGGGTGTTTTTAAATGCATTTGCACTGTTGTGTATCAACACACGCAGTGTTTGGAGCCCTCCCTTTATGAGATGGTCAGGGTAGCAGAGGAGAGGGGGTTACCCAAATGCCTTGATGTTGAGTTTTTCCCAGGGCAGCACTTACATTTTAGTGCTCTCATTTTGTTGACATGCAATGAGCCCAGCGAAGCTGTGTGGGTTGTGGGTGGAATCTGTTCAATCCAAAAAGACTTGATTTCCTCTTTTTCATAAGAAACCTTTACTAATTCCTATTTGGAAACGAAGTCCATTTATTTTTTACTCTGTTTCAATTTTAAAAGCAATGCATGTTTACATAAATCTACCCATTTGCCACATCTGGTTTTAATATTTCTTTATGAATCACATATATTCCTCCAGATTTGTGCAGACAAGATAGTTGGTCAGAGCCCTCTCTCTTTATTTTGTTCATCTTTGTTTAATAATTGGGCCAAACACTCTATGCAGAGAACAATATCTAAATTATCTATGTACAAAACATCCCCCAAATGGAACAATTAAAGCATTCTGGAGCTACCCAGAAAAATTTTGTATTTTTATAGCCTATTGACATGTGCCATACATTCATAAACACACACATCTATGTATAATATCTCATTAGAATAACACAAAAAAGTCTCACTTTTGGCACTTTTTGTTGGCCTACCCCACTTTCATAGACTATGGGCAGTTAAACAACCCAACCCATCTGGTTGCTTCTATCCGGTGTTTGACATCTCTTAAGCAGACCTTTAAACTTAAAACATGAATGCAAAATTTTTCAGGATGTTTTGCATGGTTCTGATCCCTTTGCATCCCCTACAGCATTTGAATTCCTGCCCAGTCTCTTGGGGATTCTTTTTTCCTTTACAGTGAGGAGGTGCATGTGGACGGCCATGCTGAGGAGAAAGAGCATGAGTATTACAATGAAATCCCGGGAAAGCAGCCTCCCGCAGGTGGTGTTTCTGATGTGCGGATCAAAATTCAAGCCACAGAACATTTGCCGTACTGCCCCATTCAATGTGAGAAGTTGTGCTATTTGGTAAGGAATGTTTTGGTTACTGAAACTAGCAATGCAATTTTGTCCCTCACTGGAAAGCTTGATTTAAAGATTTCCTTTAAATTTAAACACTAAATACTAGATTTGAGAAAACTTCATCTTGCTACAGAGTGAAAGTGAATTATTGTTTAAGCTTGTGTTAGATTATTTTTACTTTTATCCCCCAAATTAACTCTTATCAGATGACCTTATAGGTCATTTCATTGGAAAGATTAGAGTGATTCAGTATATTATCCTTAGTGTCACCTTTCCCTTCTCTAAGTCTCGCTATATTCTGTTTGCTTAACCACTGCAAAGTTAATCTTTTCCTTGTCCTGAGTTCCTTATTCCACTCCTTCCCATCAATTCTGACCATGTTTGCTCCATCAATCTGTCTCAATCCTTACATATTTTCTGTCTCTTTCCCTTCTATCTTAAATAAACTTCTGACCCAAGTAATAGTATACCACTTTCTTTTTACCCGCAAACTTCTCGAAAGTACTGTCTTTATCTTTTCATTCATATCCTCATAAGACCTGAGTCTGCTTGAAAATTTGATAGAAATTATTATTATAGTGGTCACTGATTTTTCTTTTGTCACCAGTGGTTTAATGGCTAAGCTATTTCCTTTTCCTTAATATTCTGAATTTATTTATAGCATTTGATACCTGTGACTGTCTCTTTAAAACCCTCCTCTGCTAGTTACTACTACATTTTCATCATGTAGCTAGCCTCTCCAGTTGCTTTTTTCTTTATTCTTTTTTCTTCCTTTCTCCCTTTTACTGTCTTCTCTTTCCTACTCTATTTTTCTTTCATGTTTTCCAGTATTTTCTTATGAATATTTTCAAACATACAGAAAATTGAAAGAATTGTGCAATAAACAGCAATGTACTCATGATTAAGAGTCTATGGTTAATATTTTATTCGATTTCCTGTCATCCTTTGTAGCCATCTACCATCTTATTTTTGTAAATAAACATCTTATTTTTGATGTGTTTCAAAGCAAGTTGCATGTTTTCATATGTTTTCTTTCATTCTGTCCCCTGCAAATCCAAGACCCCACCTTATCACCATGTGAGAATTCTCCAATGTCTTGCCTTTGACCTTATTTCTCCTCTGGCCTCCCACTGTGTCCACACTCCTCCAGCTTCTCTGTTTTCAGAAACAACAGAGACTCTAGTTATAATGGTTCATGCTTTACATTGCTTGTTTATATTAAGATTGTTTTTTCCCCTTAATTTCAAACCAGATTCCTCAACTAATTTGTTTATCAATGATATGACCAATCATTTATCCACAGTTTTTTTCCCCTCATGCTTTGAACCCATATTATTTCAGTTTTACCATATATATTCATATTCTGCTCCAAAAATATCTTTTGCATCTCCCCATCATTTTCCATTTTGATCACATTCCATCACTGTTCTAGTCCTCACATGCCTGGAATTTCATCCCTCAAATTTTTTTGCACAATACTACCAGATTAATCTTTCTAAAACATAGGCACTGCCCTACTCAAAAGCATCAGTGGGCTCCCATTACTGAAGTGAGCTCTACATGCTTAAGGGATAATTGCAGCGTGAGTTTTTAAGGATAAAAAGTGAGCCTGGCATGAGCCTTAACAGAGTAGGGCTCCAATGCCAATTCCCAGCTAGAGGAAAGTTTGCTCAATGGCCAATATTTATACAAAAGTCCTGGAAATCTCACTTTCTGGTTGAGACATAGATTGAACACTGAATGTGAACTGTGAAGCAGATGTTGTGTCCCTGAAGATGTAGAGCTTATATTGGCAACCTCTATGACCACTTACCCTAACCAGACCCAGGTCTGCAGTTCCCAAACAATGCCCTTTGAAAGGAATCTAAACACTCATTTTCCTTTTTCTCTACCTGTCAAACACTTTCCATGTCATAAAGTGAGTTGTCCTCAACATTCTGATGGGATCATCTGTGTTATTTTTTTTTGAAAGTTTATGAATGTATGCTATAATTGTAAATGCTTCACAATTTGTTTGTGCAGCCTGGAAACTCCAAGTGCAGCAGTGTGTATGAGAACTGCTTAGAACAAAGCAGAGCAATAGGTATGTACAACCACCCTTCCCATCTGCCACTCATCTTATGTTTAACTTAAGTTAACATGGTCTTGTGTAGCCTGTGCTTTTAACTACTTCACTGGGAAGTTGGGTGTAAGTAGTGAAGCCTCTAGTGCTTGGGCTACTGGTGCTTCACATTCTGAGAGGCTCAAATTGCCTGGTATATGGCACCCAGGAGGCTGATGTGCTCACTTGTGCTGTTCCTCCCTCTCTTCGCTCCCCATTGAATCTTTCACTGCTTCAATGTCAAGAAAATTCTCTTGCTGGAAAGGAGGTATTTTGCTCCAAAACTCAAGGAAGTTGCCCTTCAAAGATCAGACAATAAGCTAATGTGATAGTTGATGCTTGTCTAATTCTTTCAGATTAAGATGCAACCGTCATTTCTTCTTGGCACAGGGAACAAAAAGAAATCTGAAATAGGAGAGTCCCAGTTATGGGCCCATTCACCCCACACTTGCTTGGTCATTAAATGTCTCCATACTGCACATGACAGTTGACACTTTTCTACAACACCACCGTTGGACATCAACTATCAGATTGTCTCATTAAAAACTAGTTCTTAGAAATTGTTTAAAAATATTTCTTTTGGAAATAAAATTTTGCAGCATTACAAGGCAAGGCTCTGAACATCTAAGAATACTAACCGAACTGTATGTAATACTGTGGAGGATAAAGTTGGATGACCACGCTTGAGAAGTCAAATTTGTAGGAACTTACATATCCAGAAGGTAGTCATTTTTAAGGATCCTTTCATATTGTTTATTGTTTATACCAATATAATCTATCAATTGTATTATTTTGTATACAATGGGTAATATGTAAATAGACAGTGACTGTTCTTGATGCAACTTTAATTACCACTTCCATCCAGCCTGAAAAAATAGCAAGAGTAGTGAACTAAGGTGATATTTAAAATTTTTTAAAAACATTATTCCTTTTGATATAAGTAAAATTTCATCTTATTCTTTAAAGTTTTGTTGTTTTTTAAATTTCCAACTAATTTTTAATAATATGATGAAAACATTAAAATTATAGTGGTGTGAATGCTTCTTTATAAATATCTCTGTAGACATTATAATTCCTTTCTCCCTCTACTCTCCCAACATGGAAATCCTTTACCAAAGGACTAAATAGTCAGGAACATACCACTCGTGCCCTGTAGTGTTGAAACCATTTCCTATCTGTGCTGATTCTCACTTGGAATTACAGCCTGTTTCATCATTCTATAGTCTCCATTATTCAGCATTTCATGCAATGATTATTTCTGAGAACCTCTTGTGGGTCAGACACTATGTTAAATGCTAAGAATTGAGACACAACTGGCACTCATATAGCTTGAAGAGAGGGGGACAAATCTTGGACTCAGAATGGAATTCTAGGAAACTCCAAAAATTTTAACCCTGACTGAATACCTCCCTTTACAGTTTGTTTCCCCTTCTCCGTTAAATAGTCATCATGGAATGTCCCCTGTCCTCAGCTACCTAGCTTGTGAAAGGAACTTGTTGAATGAAAATCCTTCCCTTTCTAAAATTATGTTCAATGTACGAAATCACAGCACTATAATTGAAGAATAGGGGTATGCTTTCTTTTTTCTCTAGAGCCTGCACCTTGATTTTTGTTGCACATATTTAAATTACTCTTTCACACAATGCATGCATTTATGAAGAACTAATGGATATGCAGGTCCTATTTGAACCTTTTTCAAGATTTTTCCTGTGGGTCACCTTTTCATAGAATTCAATTTATTTTCTTTATCTCGATTTTATTTCTTTTTAAACTAACAATGTAACCCTTTATTCTTTCATGACTTTCACATGCCTGAAGGCACTATAAACAGATTCAAACTCATGAACAGGATTTTTTTTTGTAATATTATTTATATAGAGCCTGAAATATATTTTTCCATAGAATTAATTTTAGCCATGATGTCTATCTTTTGAAAAAATGCATCATATTCTGCTATTCTGGTTTGCTCAACTAGAGCTTAAACTTCAATGACACATACAATAGAAATTCTGTTGCAAGTGCTTGTTCTTCAGTTGCATTTAAACTGTGAGGTAGTTTGGGACTAATACAGAATGGAGGTACACTGCCTTCCTTTGCGGTGACCCTCAGGTAATAATTCAGAACTGGAAACCTTTCCAAATCTGGAGTACGTAAGAGATGTTTGTAGTTTACAGAAAATGCTCCACTCGAATACCATCCTCCACCCCTCCGAAATCACTGAGTTACAGCATCGATTCCTTAGAAAAGTATATTCTAAGTTATAGCGGGAACCGAGATGCTTCGAAACCATCTTCCCAAACCTCAGACACTAAAACCACAGAGGGTTAGATGGGCCCACCATTTGCTCCAAGGGCAGGGCAGTTAACATAGTGTCAGAAAGGACTTACTTTCCCATTGCCATGTCCTCTTATCCATAAGCTTCCAGAAATCAGGTGTGTCTATCTTGAGGCCTGCCTGTGACTTCTTGATATGCGTAGAACACCATCTGAAATTCTTGATCAGTGAGTAAATTAATAGTAGTTGCTAGAATAGCAAATAGATAGTTTTTATGACTTTTTCCAGAGATTCATGCATAAGCATTTGAGAGACACCTACACAAATATTTTTAATAAACTTTGGATTTTTCCACATGGACAGTTATTTATTTAAATATTGACTTAAAACTTGAATCTGTGTATTGTAAACACTGTAGTAGGTTTCTGGTTGTTAAAGGAGTTAATTGTATTTATTGCCAGATATGTAAAAGATCCTTGCCCGTAATACTAAGTTCTCTTATGGAAAAAAAAAAAAAATCATTAGTAAAATAATGTTTCCCCAGCCTTCAAGTTAAAATGGAAATGTTGATATTTTTAATCAAAAAGATGTTAAATTCCCACAAACCCTAAGGGCTTACACTTAAGACCTTGGGTCCTCATAGTTTATATTCTGTGTATGCATTTACTTTATGTTACAGATCTTTTCTTAAGCAACTCAGAGAGGTTTTCATAGATCTTTTCTTAAGCAACTCAGAGAGGTTTTCATAGTAATACTTGGCACAAAGAACTTTTAGAATGCATAATGATTGGTGTGTGTGGTTAAGCTCTCATCAACCACACACTTTATCCCAAAAATGTTAAAATTTGGGTATAGGGTGAAATATGTTTTTTGTATTAATTTAAAACATCACTGCTGACTTAAATAAATGACAGTTAAAAAAAAAGAAATGGCAGTTTTCAAGGTATAGTTGTTGGAACTTTCATGTAATCCTATGGAACAATAAACTTGATTTGGCCATCTCAAGACAGTTCCCAGGAGGGACAGGTGAGTTAGTGACCTGCGCTAAAGTGGTAGAGGTCTACCCAGGGTCTTCAGAACATGGTAGGATTAAGGATGTAAAGAAAGGAAAATTGAGCTGACAGACATTTTTCTTTTGACTGCCTGCTTCATACCAGTCATTCAAGATGAAAGATACAGACAAATGAATTCATGGCTCTCCTCAAGTACTCAAATTTACAATCTCATGGGGAAAGCAGACAAATAAATAAATGCTTAGAGTATTTTAGGGAGTGGTACCTTACCCAGTCACGCCAGAGGAGGACTCAGGGAAGAGTTTTCTGAATTCAGGTGGAATATTAAAGGATAAATAGTATTTAGACAAAGAAAGTGGTAGGGTGGATATTGTGGCATGAGATTAGCATCATGTGCAAAGGCCCAGCATCGATGAATCTACACATCAGTGATAGGAACTATTTATTGTATGCTGACTATAAACCAAGCACTTTTTTTCAATTTTACTTTTTCAAATTGATTGTACATGTATGTATGACATCATTGTCTACCCTGAGGTTCTCCCACCACCTCATCACCTGTGAACCATCTTAATCTCTTGTGCCCATTCCTCCCCCGATTTTACCCTCCTATTCCTCTCTTGCTGTATGCTTCAGTTCTGTTGACAGTTTTAAATATTTCTTGTCCACTTATTTCCCTATATCTCTCATATAAATGAGACAATCCAGTATTTTTCTTTTTCTTTCTGGCTTATTTCCGCTAATATGATTCCTTCTAACTCCATCCATGTTGCTGTGAATAACAGAAGTTTGTCTTTTTTGATTCATGAGTAATATTTCATTGTGTATATATACTACAACTTTCTGATCCATTCATCTGTTTTGGGGCATTTGGGTTGTTTCCATATCCTGGCTATTGTAAATAGTTCTGCAATAAAAATCCTAGTACAGATGTCCTTTTGAATTAGTGTTTTTGTATCATTTGGGTAGATTCCCGGAAGTGAGATTGCTGGATGGAATAGTAG
Source organism: Uropsilus gracilis (assembly GCA_004024945.1). Lineage (NCBI taxonomy): Eukaryota > Metazoa > Chordata > Mammalia > Eulipotyphla > Talpidae > Uropsilus > Uropsilus gracilis. Next base: position 21,941 of record PVHY01004472.1, read on the forward strand.
TTCCATTTTCAGTAGTTTGAGGGTCCTCCACACAGCTTTCCATAGTGGCTGGTCCAGCTTGCCTTCCCAACGGCAGCCAAGCCCTGTTCTTATTGTCTGATCAACATTTTTTCATTTAATTCTTTCAACTGTAAAGCTAGGCACCCCCCATTTTACAATACGAAAAGTGAATCTTCGAAGTTAAATAACATGCTCTTGGTCACACAAATGGTACAAGGTACCACAGGAATCTAAACTCAGACCCATATTAATTTAGAAGCAAATTTCTTGTACTACTGATCATATTCCACTTTCAGTAATTTTTTATGGGCAGGTATGCCTAAATAAATGATAAACCAATCATATATCTGTCAGATACACAAATACTAATATATGCAGGTATTACAAAACACAAAAATCAAACATTTCAAAGTTAGATTTAAGAAGCAAACCAAAAAAAGTCTTGTTAATTATAATGACTGAACACTATTGTAAGATAATAACTCAAGATCTGACATACAGAGCTTTTATTGATAAAGTAGATGTAAACCTACTCTACATATTTTAACTTTTGGGAAACCACATTCTGATCTGATTAGCTCATTTTTCTTTTTAAGTTCATTATGCTGCTAAGGAGGAGCTTGTATCAAGAGGAAAAGAATTATCTTTTTTTCTTGATTTCTTTCTAATAATCTTTTAGCTGCTTGTCTATTTGTGAAATTAAGTTTAATTTAAACCATGTAGTATAGTTCACAAATCCAATTTATAGTGCAAATGGCAATTGTCATGTCTCAAAATGCAACTAACAAATGAGGTACCGCGTTTACGCTTTACATCTCCTTCTCCTCACTCCCCATTAAAATCACAGTTCTCTCTCAGGATGAGCGTGGCATGGCAAAGGTGATGTGTAACAGAAGTCAGTCAGACAGAGGGAAAGGAAGAGTGGGTTGTGAAACTGTAGATTTCTAACTGGGATTCCCCACTTGGTGTACTCAGAATTCTATGCTTTGTTTTGTAATACCAGCTTATATAACCCAGTATAAAACTGGTCCTTTTTGGACCATGTTGAAGGGAATTAATGACCGAAACAACAGAAGGACCCAGTTGTTTTACAATAAGACAATGGAATGTCAATGTCACTAATTAAGGTGCAGCCCAGTAGTGATCTTAGAATGCATATAGCCAACACTTAAGTATACTTGTTTAAACAGAAGAGCAAAAATACTTTATCCTGGCATTCCTAGGGCAGAACTATCTGAATGGTACAAGATAAGTACTTCTTACCTCCAGGGATTGAAATATGGTGGTTATATCCATTCATTAGTAACTGTCAATGTCATACATGTGCCAGCTTGTGCTAGAAATAATGGTTATAGCTGTAAACCAGACTTTCTCATGTGACATCTATCTGCATGCAATACAGACATAAAAAAAATCACGTAGGCAATGGAATGAATTATTCTTGTGATGTGGCTTCAACAGGGAATGTTCAAACTGCTAAGACAGCAGAGAGACTTAGTCTAGTTTGAGAAGGTCAGGGAAGGTTCTCCTACACAAGGGAAGTTTAAGATGAGTTCTGAAGAATGAGAATCTTGGCAAATCAGAGAGTGCATGTCAGTTACAGAAGATGGAACTACAGTAGTGACTGCAATATTAGTGTAAGCCTGGGCAGAGACCAGGGAGGAGAGGGGTGCAGAAAGCACAGGGCAGTGGACACAGGCCTAGGCCTGTAGCTTGTTTGAGAATTTGAGCTTTAGCCTAAGAGCATGGGCAAGTAACTGAAGGGTTTTTCATTCTCTGAGATTGATGATCAGATTTCCATCTTGAAATGATCTTTTGGGTCACAGTGTACAGCCTAGCAAAGGGGGAGAGACTAAAGTCATGGGAAGGTAGTGATACCCTGAGGGGTGAGTCCTTCATTAAAGAGTAGAATAAATAGCAGTAGTTGGTGCAAGGCTGAGCTCTGTAAAACAAAACTTTGAACCTAAATAAAAGACAGACTTCCCATTCTTAATAGTTTTAAATTAAGTGATAAGCTTTTTGAAAAGAGCTTTAAATAGCAGATACTTGGGTTCCATGCACATGCATGCCTCCTTGGTTCCTGGTCTTCAGCTGTGTGCCATTTTGTGTGCAGCCTGAGTTACAGGGCCTCTCCCTCCCCTGGCAGTTCTTTTGGATCTTTCTGCTTTGCCTCCAGTTTGCCGGTAAAAACAAAGGGTCAGCTGAGGGTTGGGACAGGGAGGCCAGCGAGAGGGTTCCACTTATGACCCATGCTTATCTTGTTTTTACACATCAAATCTGAAAGTCAGAGTTTAACCCTTGTGTGAGATAGGAGTGACTTTTTGCTTCCTATCGATTCTAGTCTCAAACAGGATTTTACTTATATTTACAAAGTAAAAACATGACACATTGATCATGACTAATCACTACAGGTAATGCACATGAGAGAGGGGTGCAGTACCAACGAGACACCTCATTAATGAAACACACATGTCGAGTGGATCTCTTCGATGACCCCTGCTACATTAATACACAGGCTCTTCAAAGTACACTTGGCTCTGCCCGAAATCAAGGCTTATCTCACCAACTGGGGAGCCCGTGGCACCATGAAAGTAAGTAGTTGCTCACTGTCTGTCTTAGCTTCCTGGGGATGCTGTAACAAATTACCACAAACTGGGTGTCTCAAAACAACAGAAATTTATTCTTAGTTCTGGAGGCCAGAAATCCTAAATCAGGATATCAGCAGGGTTGGTTCTTTCTGGAAGCTCTAGAGGAGAGTTAGTCCTTTCCCTCTCTCCTAGTCCCTGGTGGCTGAGGCAATTCTTGATGTCCTTGGTTTGTAGACAGTAATTCCTGCCTCAGTCTTCACATGCTTTCCCCTCTGTGTCTCCTCTTTTTCCTTTCTCTTACCAGACAAGAGTTACTGAATTTAGGGCCCAACATAATTCAGGAAGACCTCTCCTCAGAATCCTTAGCTTTATTATATCTGTAAAGACCCTTTTTCCAAATGAAATCATGCTGGCACTGTGGGTCAGGATTTGGCCATATCTTTTGGGTGCCACTATTCAATTCACTATTTTGTCTCTCATTTGAAAGAAAACATTTGCTTGGCCCCATTTTCAGGGAACTAAAAGAGTTCCTTCTTACCTCCATCCTTCACTAGAGCTAATATAGTTTAGAACTTGGTGTAGATGCTATAAATTTCAAGGTTCTGAACTTTGATTTAGAATAATTTTTCCAAGTACATCTAATTGATTCCCAGATTTTGGTTTCTCCTCTTGTTGAAGGAAGGGCTGTCAAAATGAGAAGATAATTTTAAATTTCTTTGCATGAGGAGTGATGGCCATGGTTTCAACTCTGTTTAGTGAGGGTGTTAATTTTATTAGTTTCAAAACCCTTTTGTCTATACAGCACCAAAATAAGATGACTCTTCTTCGGCCATATACTGTGGGTAAAATACAATTAGATAAACACCATTTTCCTGCCAAATTGCTTCCAGGGGTAAACATATAAACAGGAACATAAATATATAAAGGTAAAACAAGCCAAAAGTCTTTAGTCAACTAAAAAAAACAAAAAACAAAAAATGCTTTTCATAAAATATTGAAGTTTGTTGGGTTCAGAGATTGGCTTGATGTCAAATTTGGTTTGTTCCAAAGATGGTGAGCCAGTGGCTGAGAAGGTCTTTTCACTAGCCCAGGAAGTCTTTCCAGAACTGCCAAGGGCAACTTTCCAGCTGGCTTGATTGCTATGGCAAGATGAAATTTAAAAGGAGATTTTGCTGAACTTGGGCTTCCCCAGATGACCTTCATACTTTCGGCTAAGAAACAAAGGTCTTCATTGCCAACCACATGGAAAGTAGGCCATCTTCTTACAAGCTTTCTGGGATCATTTTTGGTAACCAGGCAACTCAGTTGGATTTTCTGGAAGCAAACATTGAACTGGAATTTAGCATACAGAGTTTTTATTGGGATTAATATCAGGAAGGGAAGGGAGAGGAAGGAGACTTAAGAAGAGGGACATTTGGATCTACCACGTCCTCAACCAACCCCAGGAAGAGCATGTAGGGGTCACAGATGACTGGACTTCTTAGCTCCACTTATTTCAGTCTTACCATGTGGGCCATTTGAGGGAGGGCAAGGTAGCTCTCTGTGGCTGAAGCAGACCCAGAAGGGTTGTTACTTGAAGGCTGGCTGTTGACATCTTGGGCCCTTGGTCCTTCTTTGAGGAGGGATCTGGGTGGTGAATCTCTGTGTCCATCACAGAAGGCGTTTTGTGCCATGGAGTGGGCTATGGAATGAATTCAGATTTCTACAGTGAACTTCACTATTTGTTGCAGAGTAGCTTGTGTAGATAAGATAATATTTGCTAGAGGGATGGCCTTGGAAAAAATAACTTTCTGAATCTCAGGTTTTGAAAGTAACTTTATAGCAGTATAATCTTAATAGCTTCTATTTCATATGCACTGTTGATTAAATAATTTTCTTTCTTTGATGTTATCTTATTCTTTTTTTTTTTTTTTTTTTTTTTTTTTTTTTTTTTTTTTTTTTTTTTTTTTTTTTTTTTTTTTTTTTTTTTTGAGAGTAGGTCTTGTTATTTTTACCTATGGAACCTCAGACTCATGTTGCTCAGGGTACCACAGACTCAAGCAATCCCCAGCCTCAGCTTCCCAGGTAGCTAGGATTACAGGTGTGAGCCACCATGTCCATCTATTTTTTTGGGACTAGGTCTCGCTATGTTGCCCCGGGTGGGACTCAAACCATGATCCCCAGTCCCAGCCGCGCTCCATTGGCTGGCACAGGCACGCACCACTATGCCTGACTCTGATGTTATCTTATTCTTACTAGATTTCTCTTATAAATGTGATTCTGTTTCTGAGCTTTTATTTTACTTTTTCCTTTGGAAGTTAAGGGATCTCCTCTATACATGCTTATTTCATTTTTCTGTTTTAGAGATTTCTCCAAACTGACCCGTGATGTCCTTTGTTGCATTCTTCCTCCCCCCCCCCCCACTTTTATTTGGATATAACATAGTATCAGTTTAAGGTGTACAGCATGATTTGGTATATGTAGACAATATTACAAAATTACCATCAAACTAAGGTTAATTAACATCCATTACCTCATGTAGTTGTAAATTTTTTTTCTTTTGATGCAAGTTTTAATACAGAAACTATCAACCTGTGATGCAGCACCAGTTATGTTGATGCAGTTACCATGTTGTATGTTACATTGCAAGAACTTATAACTGGAAGTTTATACCTTTCTGCACCTTCACTCATTCTCCCTACCCTTCTCCCCTTTCCTCTGGCAACCACCAGCATACTTTCTGTTTTCATGAGTTTGGTATTTTTAGATTCCACATGTAAGAAAGATCCCACAAGACCTGACTTTCTTTGTCTGACTTCTTTGTTTCCAATATATTCATTTTTGTTTAATGAAGTAACTTTTTCTTACATCCTTGTTAATTTTTTGACAGTATAGGATTTCTCCCCTTGGGTGTGGTCACTGCAATTGTCCCTCCACCAAAGCACCCATAATCCTCCACCATGTTCAGTGTGTTCTACCCTGCCAACTCAACATCCCGGTTCTCCCTCCCTTCTGGATGCCTCAAATCTATGATCAACTTTCATTTGATTTATTTAACGTAGCAAAATGCTCTCAAGTTCTGTACAGTCAAGTTCTGCCCACATTGCAAAGAAAAGAATTTCCTCTTTCCATTTTGGGGGTGAATAATATTCCTTTACTTTTTTCTACTTATCCATTGATAGATACTTAGGTTATTTCCATTTACCACCTGTTGTAAATAATGTTGTGGAATACACAAATAATGTCATGAATGTGGTGTAAAAATATCTCTTCAAGATGATTTTGTTTCTTCTGATATCTACTCAGAAGTATATTTGCTAAGTCATACGGTAACTATAGTTTTAATTTTTTGAGGAACCTCCATACTGTTTTCCATAGCGACAGCACTGGTTTGCATTCCTACCAGCAATGCAACAGAATTCTCTTTTTTCCACATCTCTGCTGACACTCCTTATCTTTTTTCTTTTTGATGACTACCTTTCTAAGAAGTGTGCCATGATATCTTATTGTGCTTTTATTTGCATTTCCTTGATGACTAGCAATGTCAGATATCCTCTCACATACCTGTTGGCCATTTGTATGTCTACTGTGGAAAAATATCTATTGCCAAGTCCTTTTTTTTGGTTATCTACTCATTTTCCAAGTCATTTTTTGGGTTATCTACTCATTCTTTCTTTAGATTTGTCCAGACATTTCATGTAAATGGAATAACACAGTATAACACAGTATGTGTGGAATAACACAGTATGTGAATTTTTTGTGTCTAACTTTTTTCACTTACTGTTTTTGAGGTTTTTCCATGTGACACAATTAGAAGGACTTCATTCCTTTTACATATAATATTATATAATCAACTATATAATATTGGATTTCATAGATGTATTTTGTTTGGTTTATTCCTTCATTATTGATGACCATTTGGGTGGTCTTTACTTTTAGGCTAGTATTATTAATAATAATAATAATTATTATTGTATAAGCATATACTTTCATTTCTCTTCAATATATACCCAAGAGTTGTGGAATTGTTATGTCATATGTTAACACTTATGTGACTTTGTGGAACTGCTGAACTATTTACCATAGAGCTTGTACCATTTTATATTCTTATTAGCATGGGTAAATATTACATTTCACACATCCTTGCCAATACTTTCAATTTTTATTATTTTTAAAAACTATAGTTGTTGTAGTGGATATGAAGTGATAATATGTTTTTATTAAGGTATAATTAAATACTCATTATATTAATTTCAGGTGTACAACATATTTTTATAATTTGTGATGTAAAGTGATCATCACAGTATGTCTAGTTAGTACTCTTTGACAGGATAGGTCTAGTTTGTATTCTTTGAAAAATCAGTCAAGTCATTTTCTGCCAAAATTTGTCTTCATTTTAAAAATCAGATTGCTTGCTTGCTGATAAATTATATGATCCCGTTATAGTTTTTGGATATTAATCCCCTGCCAGATATATGATTTGCAAATATTTTCTCCTATAGACAGGCTTTTCGTTTAAGTGATGGTTTCTTTTGCTGTGCAGTTTTTTTTTAGTTGCTATAATCCACTTGCTTGAGAAGAATTGGCATTAATCATTCTTCTGATATTTGATAGAATTTATTAGTGAAGTCATCTATATTTGGACATTTTGCTGGTAGGTTTTATATACTATTCTGTATTCTTACTAGTAATTGATCTTCTGAGATTTTTTTTGTTTCTTCATTTTTTTGCCTTTAATAAGTAGGTTGTATGTCCCCAGGAATTTATGCATTTCTTGTAGGTTATCCAGTTTGTTCATAGTAATCTCTTCAAATCCTTTTCATCGTGCAGTATCATTTGTAGTGTCTCTGCTTTCATCTCCAATTTTATTTATTTGAACCCTTTCTTTTTTCTCCCTGTTGAGTCTAGCTGAAGGTTTGTTTATTTTTGAAAATTTTTTTAAGAAAAAGCTCTTGGTTTAATTTTTTTTTTACTTATTGTCTGTTTAGTCTTTATTTTATTTATTCATGTTTGGATATTTATTGTTTGCTTTCTTCTATTAAATTTGGGCTAATTTTCTCTTTTTTCTAAGATACTGAGATTCTTTATATGAAATCTTTCTTTTTTTCTTAATAGGTATAATTACTGTAGGTATAATTACTGTGAATTAACTGGTACTGCTTTTGCTGCGTTCTGTATGTTTGTCTCAAGATATTCTCTGATTCTCTTTTGACCCACTGATTATTCACTAGTATGTTGTTTAATGTCCACATATTTGTGAACTGTCCATTTTTTGTCATTTTTGTTCTTGTAATATTTCTGATTTTATACCAGTACAGTCAGAAAAGATGCTTTATTTCAGTCCTCTTAAATTCGTTAAGACTTTTTGATCTAACATATATGATCTATGGAGAACATAACAGGTGTGCTTGAGAAGAGTGTGTATCCCAGTGCAGTTGTATCTGATATAAGATGCAGTTAACCAATGTTTTCAAAATGATTTTCTGTCTAGATTATCTATTGTTGAGATTTGGATAGTGAAGTCCCCATCTATTATTGTTTATCTGTATATGTCCTCTCATTTGGTTTTTAAATATCTGCTTTATTTATTTAAGCACATCTGTGCTAGATGTATAGATTTTGTTATTTTTAATTGCTCTATAGTCTCCTGTTGTGTGAATGTATCATAATTTATATTACCTGTCTCTTCCTGATAACATTTCATTTTCTTCAGTCTTTTGCTAAAATTAGTGCTGTCAAAATAAAAATTACAAACATGCTTAAAATAATTGAATGCATCAATATGCTTCTTCATAGTTCATATTGGTTTCTTTAAATGTCTATTCTTTCCCATTGGAATTATTTGGAGTTGTTTTATACATATCTTGCATATTAGATTTTACGTACTTTCTGAAGTCATATTCCTCTTTTCAAAAGTTTGCCCATCAGTAGCATGTGCATGTGGATGTTTATAACTATCTTGAGCTTTTTGAAACACTGTGAGCAAAAAGTTCTTAGTTATTAATGGAAATTCTAAGATAGCATAAATATTTTTTTCTAAGATTGCTATCATTTTCTATCTTTTAAGTATGAAATAAATGTACAGTATCCTTCCTTGTGCTTCCTTAATCTTTAATGCTTTTGATAAAATATATTAATATCATCAACTTATTGAATATATATGAAAATTATATATAAGTGACCATATTGAAATTATGAATATCTTACTCAAATTCAACTTCATGTGTGAAAAGGGACAAATAGATGATGTACAATAATGTTAAAAAGTGATTATATTTGCTGATGGTATCATTGGTGATTAATTTTCTTTGTTTTTGTCTGTGTATTAAAAACTTGTATATGTAACTTCTAAAATAAAAAAAATTAATATGGAAGATAATCTACTCCTAGCAGAATTAGATTTTCAGAATTAGATTTTCAGTAAATTTTGGGATAGTTGAAATCTTTTAATACAGTGTATCTTGTCCTTAGGCTAATTTGGGAAGCTGTTTTAGGAAAATATTGTTCATATCCTCTACCCTTTATCTGGCTCATGAGCTATAGTCTCTTTTCAAGATGATATAATGTCTGTTTTTCTTTTGTTTTGTTCTTGTCCAAGAACTGCTCACCATAGTCTCAGAATAAACCAAAAACTGTTCTATACTAAGTTTTGTGTGCCCACGTACACACATTGCTGCATCTCCCCCACACACAAACACTTTTCACATACACACACCTATTCATCAGAAGTTCTCCATTATGCCCAAAGCAAATGCAAATACAAAAATTATTCATCAAATCTGGACACATTTCTTCAGAATTTTTCTGGCTATACTAGAAGGACCTGATTGTTTATAGAGGAGAACAGTTGTGTCTGTTAGAAAGGGAATAAGTTTATTTTTAAAGATTAATTGGTGAATGCTGCATTATAATTGTGTTATATATAAAGAGAAGTTCTTAAATAAAGTCTGTAATGTACTAATGGGGGGGGCTTAGATTATGCCTACAGGGCCTTGGTTGCTAAAATCAGTGACTTTATGGGATTGTCATATGTAGGTTGTAAAACTTAGAGTGAAAAGAATTTAACAAATTCTCATTGTTATGCCTTGGCATAAAGAAGGTAGACATTCCTTTGCATTTATAAAGATGAAAGTTGGTTTCTATACAAAAGACCCTTTGCATTTAAAAAAACAGTGATTTCTGCAGTTATTTTCCAGATAAATTTCCTATATTAAACATACAACATTTCTCTGGATTTGGATATGAGAATTTTATGTTATTACTTCTGGACTTGCTGTCAGTGAATAGCTCTACTATCTACTAGGAACCTTTGTGCATACTACAAAAGTAGAATGGATAGAGTAGTTTTGGAAACTGGAAGAATTTTGCATCCTTGACAAGGGCCTTAGAATGTGGTGATAGAGAACCAAGATTTTAAATTCAGCTTGATCTCACTTCCAGTTTTAAATCTACAACATATTAGCTCTGGGAATTTGGGTATTGCATTTAATGATTTTAAAGACCGTTTTTCTTTCTTGTCGATTTTAAGAGTCAAACAAGGTAATATATATATAAAAATTAAGCAGTGCCTAGCATACCAAATGGGGACTACTATGAGAATCAACACTATACAACTACTTAATAGCCCTTCGTTGAATACACTTTCTCATCCCTTGTGCTTTCCACCTGGTTTACACTACTCTGAAGCACTTTGGGGAGTTACCTCGTCATGTCTTCCTGTTGTTTTACATTTTCTTACCTGATCAACTCTGTTGGCTAGAGAGAAGAATAGTTGAAACAACAGAGTGGTTGTTTAATAGAAATGTTGTAAGTTTCAACATAGCTTTGATGTTTTGGTCAGAAGCATCTCTAGAAACACATTCAGGCCACACACTCTTCAGGTTCTGCAGCCTGAATTAGAGGCCTCAGGAGCCTGCACTCTCTTGAGCAGAGGGAGCAGGCTGCAGGTAAGCTGTTCCCCTCTGGGGGAAGCTGGGGCAACCTGGCGACCTCCCTGTGGTTAGGGACTCTGCCCCTTCCTCCTACAGGTTGGGGAGGTGGGGGCTAGAAAACTGCTGGGGCAGAAAGGTCCCCTTTGGTACATTCCCACCTCAGCCATTCCTCAGCTTGAACGAGAAAAACAGCAACTCAGACACAGATATACTGAAAGAGACAGAGAAATAAAGACCCTGAACATACCTATTACCTGCACAAAAAGAGTATGGTTGGAACTCCAAGACACAAGACTATGTTGGATGAGAGTGAAGACTTATCACCAAGTAATACCAACAACATTTCTAAACTCTCCATCAGAGACACTTTCAACATGAACACAAGCAGCTTCCCAATCTCAATGGGGAACAAAGCCACAAAGAAGTGTCAGTAGCCCACAAAAAACTGTGAACCAAAAGAGAGGAGTGAGTTAGATCAACCACTGGCTGAGGTCTGTCCCCACCCGAGAACTCCCCTATGGCCAACGGCTGGGAATTGGTTTTTCAAAGGTAGTTACCAGAGCTACAAGGCCAAAAAAACAGCCCCAAGGGACAAACAATGGAATGAATAGATGAGACAACCAATAAGAACAAGGAGAAACTGAAACCAAAGATCATAGGGTCCTGAGGAGAAAAGACTGTCTCTTCCGCTACATGAAATTCCACAACAAAGAAATGGGGAGAGCCACTCCACACACCAGACCGATAGGAGGTTTGCTGACATGCTCAGAAAGGCCACATGCCCTAAGGTTATTCATGGAGATCTGATCAGCCTGGTCTGCAACTTCCCAGGAACAGGGGACTTCACCCAAGAGGCACTGCTTCAGTAAAGAACACAAAGAGACCTAGTGGCCAATCATCAGCCAACAGCTGACAAAGAGAAAGGAACTGGATTGACCACAGCGGGGAACAGGGGAAGGGGAAGGAGGAGGGAGGAGGACCATGCCTGCAAACACAAGCTATGTAAGCAAACAATAAGAAAAAATTAAAAAAAAAGGAAGCACATTCACAATTTTGGCTAAACAAAAAAATTAATGCTAAAAAGTGGGCATCATCTAATGTTGCTGTAAACATTTTTTAAAAATTTCAGAATGTTTTAGAAGTTATCTGTGAATTAGGTACAGCATAGGCATCTTTCTGTTTAACATACAGTCCCCGGGGCGTAAAGAGACTCTCTCTGTAGTTATAAAAGTGGCTTTTATGGGCCAATTCCATTTCTCATCTGAAAGAAAAACTCCTGCACCTGGGCAAGCCATTCCTGGTAATAGAAGCCAAAGGCAATGTTTGGATCTACCATTAAATTAGAGTCTGTCAAAAGTCCTGAAAAAAAATTTTTCTCCAGAAACAGTGTTATTTAAACATTGCCTGGCACACAGGACTTCAGGTTATCTTTGCTGAGTGAATGAACAAATGGATGGAAGGATGGATAAATGAGTGGATGGGTGGATGGACAGATGTGTGAGGAGGTAACTTAGTGATGCTTTTCTTTGTGTTTTGACTTCAGAGGCACCAGAAACTGTTCAGCCAGGTGCCACGGCTCAGCCTGCCAGCTCACATTCTTTGCCACACATTAAGCAGCAGCTGAGGAATGAAGACTGCTACCATGGCAAGCTGAGCAGGAAGGCAGCAGAGAGCCTCTTGGTAAAGGATGGAGACTTCTTGGTTCGAGAAAGTGCAACATCTCCAGGCCAGTATGTGCTGAGTGGACTACAAGGAGGCCAGGCAAAACATCTTCTCCTGGTAGATCCTGAAGGCAAGGTATCATTAACTTCTCATTGCAGTCTTCAAAGGGTGCTGTGACAAGGTTATTCTGAATGGTAGATTCAGAACCCAATATTGAAGAGTCTTTAAGGCTAAAGAAGGATTTATGTTTTTTTACTCTCCAACAGGAGCAGAAAGTTCTAAATGAAGGCTAGCAGATAGGTTTGAATAAGAGCCACCCTAGGGGATCAAGTAGAGGACAGCTCCTTTCTGCTCTTCTTGTCCAATTCAATGAAAAACATGAATTCCCACTACATGAAGTACAAGGAGTCATAGCTGATTATGTTCAGTACCATATGCATGGCCCTTGCTCTTAGAGTTTTTATAATTTCATCAGACAGATGTAAATAATTTTAGGGGTGAGTGACAAAAATAGTTCAGCCAAAGTGTTATGGTATTCCTTCGCATAGGAATGTTTCTTTTTATAGAGGAATGCCTGAGTTGACACAAACTGCAATGACCTTTTGCAGAGTCTGACAAGTCAGATAGAGTTTCAAAAGGGGCTTAAGGGACAGAATCACAGGAGCAGAGAGTGCCACTGAGTGGTATTTAGCCAATAAAGATGTAAGGATCCCTGTAGACAGAAATGCTCCTGAAGCATTAGGATATAGTGGTGAGCATATTGTTTTCCAGTAATGCTCCTGGAAAGTAGGTTGTGAGGGAAAGAATGCAGACTGTAATGCCCTCTCTGTTAGACAGGGGAGATAGTGGTATCTTTGAAAGAGGAAAATGACATCAGCAATATGGTAGAACAGGAAGTCTCAGCCCTCATTCATCTATCCAAATGCTGATTTAACAATAATACAGAGATCAAAATACCTTCACGAGAATTCCAGAATCCAGTTAAGAACCTTCAGTATTCCAGGTGAATACAAAGTCAAAAAATAAACAGGAAACAGGAAAGAAGGGTGCGTTTATTTTCCCCAAGTCATTCCCTCTCTCAAGTTGGTAACGCTCAGTTTATGACTAGGTTTATGGCTTCCTCCTCCTCGGTGGGAAAAAGAGAAAGTCATGTGTCTCATGTTCAAAGACTTTTGAGGGACGGGTTTCTGATGAAACTATGATGAAATCAGTATAGCTTGGATGTCTGAGGCTACTGGAAACAAGAAATGGATGTGGCTTAGTATAGCAGTATGGCTGGACTCCATGAGGAAAAGATGCTTTCCTGTTAATAGGGAGAGAGAAGACTGGAACACAGATCAGCTGTTCTGGTTTTTCAGGGGGCTGCACAAGCCAGATACCTGTCTCACTGCACTGACAAGGAGCTAGTGCACCTTAGATGCCTGTGGTCACTGGGATCAAAGACTTGTGGAGAAGCTTGCAGTTGCTCTAGAAAACCTGCAGTGTGTTAACAGACACCAGGGGGAGCAAGAGATTCAGAAGCTCCTAAAAAGGAAAGCTGTGGCAAGGCTTTCTAATACAGAAATTGTATGCATAAGCTCAGAGAGGTTGCATCCAGTTCCCAAGATCCTAAAAATCTCTAGCCTGGGTCATTGGTGAGAGTCTTATCTCATACAGAGTCAAATGCAGGGTCTTATCCTAATGAATGAAGATACACAATTATCTTACAAAGAATTCAAAATGAGATGAAAATATCAACGGAGAGACCGTATATAGAGAACTAAGTAGAAATTTTAGAGCTAAAGAACACAATAATTAAACTGAAGAATTTACTAAGGGAATTCAACAGACTTAGTTGAGCAGAAGAAAGAATCAGCAAAATCGAAGACGAGTTGTATGTATTTATCCAGGCAGAAGAACAAAAAGGAAATAAAAAGGAATGAAAAAGAGTGAAGAAGACCTCTGGGATTTAGCAAACATCAAATGAAACAGTATGTATTATGAGAGTCCCAGAAGGAAAATACACATTCTTCTCAAACACACTCAGAACATTCACATGTTAGATCACAAATTCTAAGAAAAATTACATGTTAGGTTATAAAATAAGTTTTAACAAATTTAAGATGATTGAAATCATACCAAGTATCTTTTCTGATCACAATGGATCCACAAATGTGTGGACTTTGATAATTCACAAACGTGTGGACTTTGATAGCACCATTTTTTATTTCTTATTGAGGTAACATTATAACATTATATGAATCTGGGATTGTACAGATTTTCACCATAGCACCTGTGTACATCATACTGTACTCACCACCAAATATCTTGTTATCCACCACCAACCAATTGGTCTGCTCTATCTGTACCCGCCACTGCACTTCCCCCTGGTAACCACCAGTCTGCTGTCAGAGTATAGGGTTTTCTGTTTGTTTTGTGTGGTCATTTGCTGTTAAGGTTTCATCTTTTTTCAATGACTGAATACTATCCCACTGTGTATATACCGTGTTTTCTTTATTGTTGTTGGGTACTTGAGTTGTTTCCATATCTTGGCTATATAGTGTTGCAATGAATATAGGATTGCATATATCTGTTCAAATTAGTGTTTTCATACTCTTTGGGTAAATATCCCAAAATGAAATTACTGGGTTATATGACAGTTCTATTTTTGATTTTGTGAGGACCACCATATTGTTCTCCTTTGTGGTGACAACAATTTATATTCCAACCATCATTGTAAAAGCATTCACTCTTTTTCTCCATATCCTCTCCAATTATTTGATTTTTGATAATCACCACTCTAACATTTGTGAAATCCCCTTGTATCTTTAATTTGCATCTCCCTAACAATGGAACATCTTTTCATGCCTTCGCCATCTGTATGTCTTCTTTTTGATGAAATATCTATTTAAATTCTCTGCCCAGTTTTTTTTAAAAGAGGGTTTTTTTGGTTGATTTATATGAGTTGTTTATAGATTTGGATATTGATCTTTTGTCTGATATATGGTTTATAAAGATCTTCTCCCACTTAGTAGGCTTCTTTTTTGTTTTAATGATGTTTTCTTTCATTCTATAAAAGTTTTTCAGCTTGTTGTAGTTCCAATTGTTTATATTGTCTTTGTTGTTCTTCTTGCTGAAACAAGTCCTTGAACAGGTCAAAGAACTCAAAAGGGAAATTAGAAAATATCTGAAGACAAATTAAGATGAAGATACAGCATTGCAAAACTATGGAATGCAGCAAAAACAATATGAGAAAAGTTAGGTGGGAAGGAGGGCATGGTTGATTGTGGTGGACTGTGGGCAATTTAGTGTTGGGAAAACTATGGTGATTGCCCAAGAAGAGAAATCCTATATTGTGAAAAAAATAAACAAAGGTGTTCAAAGACAAAAATTAAAAATTAGAAAGGTGTGGTGTTTTATGCCTACATTTCAAAAAAATATCTCAGCTATCTTTACATCTCAAGGAACTGTAAAAAGAAGAAAAATGAAGAACAAAATCAACAGAAAAATTGAAATGATTCAGACAAGTAGAAACAACTGAAAGAATAAAAAAGCAATAAGAAGAGTCACAAAAACTATCATCAGGCTTTTTTTAAAAAAGATAAAAATTGACAAGCTTTTTCCTAGGTTAGTAATAAAAGAAGAGAGAAACTAAGTAAAAGGAGAAATGTAAGTCACTACAACTGAAGTCATAGAAATTAAAAGATTATAAGAAATTACCAAGAACATTTACATGCTAGCAACAAATTGGATACCCTAGAAAAAATAGATGAATTCTATCACCTAGCATCATTTTACTATGAAGATATGAAAAATCTGAACAGATGAATTACTAGTAAGTAGATGGAGTCAGTAATCAAAAATTAATGAAAAACTCAGAGCCAGATGTTTTCACTGGTGGATTCTATCAAACATTTAAAGAAGGATTAGTGTCAGTCCCTCTTAAATTTTTCCAAAAAGTTAAAGAGGAAGAAACACTTCAGACTAGTATCCCTGGTGAATATATATGCAAACAAAATCTTAGCAAACAAAATTGAACAGTGTATTACAATGATCATAGACCATGGTCAAGTGGGATTTATCCTTAGAATGGCTTATCATATGAAATTAATCAATGTAACACACCACATATACAAATGAAGGCTTATAATCTCATGATCATCTCAACAGATGAAAAATTATTTGACAAAATTCAACACACTTTTATGATTAAAATAATTAAAAACAAATAGCAAAACCATAAATTCTATTTTTTTTCCCTTCCTATGGGAAGAAATACAAAGTGTTCAAATCAGAAAGGAAGAAGTTAAATGATCTCTCTTATTAGGTGATATGATTTTATATATGGGAATATCCAAAACATCCCACACCAAACAAAGCTAATCTCTTGAAACTAATAAGTGAATTCAGTAAAGTTCTAGAATATAGTATTTTTTAAAATTTTTTTGTGGGAAGAAAGCAAGTTACATAGATAGGTATACATATCATAATACCATAATTACAAAATTATAACCGTGCAAAATAACATTATATACTGATGTGTGATTTAAAAGTTTCAAATACCACTGGAATGGCAAACATCACATCCAGTGTATTGAACATTTCTGGGAATGTATAATGGGGAATAGGATAGAAGAGATATCCACAGAGAATGTCAACTATCTCTGTGATTTTTTAAAATTTAATTTAAAATTTTAAATTTACATATATATGTGCATTGATATTTATATTACATTATAACACCTCTTAACCATCCTACTCTTTTGTGCCCTTTGCCTCCCCCATCTTCTTCCCCCTCCTTCTCTCTTGCTCCATTGTTCAGTCCCAATGGTCGTTTTTACTTTTTCTTATTCATTTGTTTGTTTTCCCCTATATCTATCATATTAGTGAGACCATCCTGTATTTCTTTATTACTTTTTAGCTTATTTCTGCTAATATGAGTCTTTCTAGTTCCATCCATGTTGATGCAAATGACATATGTTTGTCCTCTTTGATTGATGCATAGTATTCCATCATGTACATACACCACATTTTTTTTTCAGCCAATCGTTGGTTTTGGGGCATTTGGTTTGTTTCCAAATCTTGGCAATTGTAAACAGAGTTGCAATAAACTTGTGTGTACAGGTGTCCTTTTGAATTAGTGTTTTCATGTCCTCTGGGTAGATTACCAGTAGTGGGATTGCTGGGTCGAATGATAATTCCACTTTCAATTGTTTGAGGGTCCTCCACACTGTCTTCCATAGTGGCTGGACCAGTTTGCACTCCCACCAGCAGTATAAGAGAGTTCCTTTTTCTCCACATCCGAGTCAACACTTGTTGTTGTCCATTTTATTTATATGGGCCATTCTTACTGGTGTAAGATGGTATCTCAGTGTGGTTTTAATTTGCATTTCCCTGATTATTAGTGATGTAGAGCATTCTTTCATATGCCTATTAACCGTCTGTATCTCCTCTTTGGTGAAGTGTCTTTTTAGTTCTCTCCATTTTTTGAGTGGGTTTCTTGCTTTGTTTTTGTTGAGCTGTAGGAGCTCTTTGTGGATCTTTGTTATCAGACCCTTGTCACTTGTCTGGAAGGCAAAAATTTTCTCCCAGTAGGTTGGGTTTCTTTTTGTTTTGTTTATTGTCTCTTTTGCTGTACAGAAACTTTTTAGTTTGATATAGTCCCAACTGTTTGTTTTCCTTCATTTTTTTTGCCAGCCATAGTTGTTTCCCAAAATGGATTTTTGAGGTGAAATTCATGAAGGGTTTTGTCCAGGTATTCTATGTATTTTATGGTTGCAGGTCTCACTTCCAGGTCCTTTATCCATTTTGAGTTGACTTTTGTACAGGGTGTGAGGGTGTTGTCCTGGTCCATTTTTTCACATATTTTGATCCAGTTTTCCCAGCACCATTTACTGAAGAAGCTATCTTTTTTCCAGAGTATGTTTTTTGCCCCTTTGTCAAAGATTAGTTGACCATGTATATTTGGTTTTATTTCTGGGTATTCGATTCTGATCCACTGGTCTGTTTGTCTGTTTTTGTACCAGTACCATGCTGTTTTAAGTATTATGGCTTTGTAGTATAGTTTGAAGTCTGGAATAATAATACCTCTTTTATGTTTGTCAAAAGGGTTTTGGCTATTTGAGGTCTTTTGTTGTTCCATATGAATTTTAGTAATATTTGTTCTATCTCTTTAAAATATGTCATTGGGATCTTTATTGGAATTGCATTGAGTCTGTAGATTGCTTTTGATAGTATGGCCATTTTGATAATGTTGACTGTTCCGACCCATGAACAGGGAATGTCTTTCCATTTTTTAACACCATCTTCTATTTCTTTTAAGAATGTTTTATAGTTTTCTTTGTATAGGTCTTTTACTTCTTTTGTTAGGTTAACTCCCAAGTATTTAATTTTCTTTGATGTGATGGTAAATGAGGTGATTTTTTAAATTTCTTCTTCTTCAGATTGATTCTTTGCATATATGAATGCTGTTGATTTTTGTGTGTTGATTTTGTACCCAGCTACCTTACTGAATTGGTTTATTATTTCAATTAGCTTTTCTGTCAATTTTTCTGGGTTCTCTACATAAAGTACTGTATCATCTGTGTATAATGATGGCTTTATTTCTTCTTCCCCTATTTGGATTCCTTTTACATCTTTCTCTTGTCTTATTGCCCTAGAACTGTGTTCTAGGACGTCCAGAACTATGTTCAAAAGGAGTGGAGAGTATGGGCATCTTTGCCTGGTTCCAGACCTTAACTGAAATGATTTCAGTTTTTTCCCATTGAGGATGATATTTGCTGTGGGTTTGTCATATATAGCTTTTATTATGGTGTGGTATGTTCCTTTTATACCATTTTTTCCCAGGGCTTTCATCATGATAGGATGCTGAACTGTGATGGATTTTGTTGATTGATTTTCAGATGGCGAACCATCCCAGTGCCCCTGGGATGAATCTCACTTGGTCATGATGGATAATCCTTTTTTATGCAATGTTGGATTCAGTTTGCCAGGATTTTGTTTAGAATATTTGCATCTGTGTTCATTAGGGAGATTGGTCTGTAGTTCTCTTTCTTTGCACTATCTTTATTTGGTTTTGGAATTAGTTTAATGTTTGCTTCATAGAAGGTATTTGGTAGCTTTCCTTATTTCTCAATTTTTTGAAAGAGTTTTAACAGTACCGGTGTTAGTTCCTCTTTGAAATTTTGGTAGAATTCATTTGTGAAACCATCTGGACCTGGGCTCTTGTTTTTAGGGAGAGTTCTGATGACTGCCTCAATTTCACTGCTTGTGATTGACCTGTTTAAGTTTTCTATTTCTTCTTTGTTCAATTTTGGATAACTGTATTGTTCTAGGAACCTGTCAATCTCTTCCAGGTTGCTGTATTTGTTTGCATATAGATGTTCGTCATATCTCTATCTTTTGAATTTCTGCTGGGTCTATTGTAATAGCTCCCTTTTCTTTTATGATCCTGTTTATTTGAGTTTTCTCTCTTTTCTTTGTAAGACTTGCAAGGGGTTTATCAATTTTATTTACTTTTTCAAAGAACCAGCTTTTGGTTTTATCTTCTTGATAGTCTTTTTGGTTTCTATTTCATTAATCTCCGCTTTTATTTTTGTTATCTCTTGTCTTCTGCTGGGTTTTGGTTTTTTTTTGTTGCTCTTTTTCTAAGTCCTCAAGTTGGGAGATTAGAGTATTTCTTTGGGCTGTTTCAATTCTTTTTATTTGAGCCTGTATTGCTATGAACATTCCTCTGAATACTGCTTTTGCTGTATCCCACACATTTCGGAACATTGTATCATCTTTATCATTTGCCTCCATGTAGGTTTTAATTTCTTCTTTGATTTCCTCTTTTACCCAGTGATCTTCCAGAAGACTGTTGTTCAGTCTCCATGTAGTGTTTACTCTCCTTATTTTCTTTTCATTGTTGATTTATAGTTTGATGACTTTATTATTAGAGAAAAAGGTTGGGTTTATTTTAATCTTTGTGTACTTGTTCAGGTTTGTCTTGTGGCCTAATATATGGTCAATTTTAGAGAATGAACCATGTGCATTTGAAAAGAAAGATTATTTTTTTCCTTGGGGTGCAGTGTCCTGCATATATCTATTAGGTCCATTTGGTCTAGATCTTCCTTTAAAGCTTTTTTGTCTTTGTGTAATTGCTGTTTTGTTGACCTGTCTTTTGTTGAGACTGGTGTGTTAAAATCTCCTACCACATATATTCTCACCAATATTTGATTTCAGTTCTACTAGTAGTTGTTTTATGAATTTTGTTGCTCCCTCATTAGGTGTGTATATGTTGATTATTGTTAAGTCTTTTTGGTGGATTGACCCTTTAACCATTAGGTAGTGCCTGTCTTTATCTTTTGTCACTCTTCTTAATTTGAAGTCTGCTCTGTCTGATATAAGAATGGCAACCCCTGCCTTCTTGTGGGGGCCATTTGCTTGTAGTATAGTTTTCCTGCCCTGCTCCTTCAGTCTGTGCTTATCCTTAGAGATCAGATATATTTCTTGGAGGCAGCAGAATGTTGGGTTCTGTTTTCTGATCCAGTCTGCAACTCTTCGTCTTTTGATTGCTGAGTTTAGACCACTGACATTTAGGATGATTATTGATGTTTGAGATTCTAACGTTTTAGTGGTGGTCATTTTGGGGTTTTGATTTGGTTTCCTTTTTTGTGTGTTTGTTTTATTTGCTCTTCTTATGGTTTTGATATTGAGGCCTTCTGCAAAATTTCTTGGAGTAGGGGTTTAGTGGTAGAAATTTCTGGAGACTTTGCTTGTCAGAGAAGGTTGTAATTTTTCCTTCATAGAGGAAACATAGCTTTGCAGGGTAGAGTATTCTTGGCTGGCAGTTTTTTTCTTGCTGTTTTTCATAAATGTGACTCCATTTTATCCTTGCCTGGAGTGTCTCTTCAGAAAAATCTGAGGTCAGTCTAATGGATTTTCCTTTGTAGGTTATATGTTTCTTTTCTCTACCCATTCTCATTATTTTTTCCTTATCTTGGGTTCTTGGAAGTTTTGTAATCATGTGTTTCACTGTGACTTTTCTTTTATTAAAGTAGTTTGGTGTCCTTTTGGCTTCCTGTATGTCTGTTTTCATTTCTTTCTTCATATTTGGGAAGTTTTCCTCTATTATTATATTGAAAAGCCTTTCAGTTCCCATGACTCTCTCCTCTTCTCCTGGGATTCCCATTACTTTTATGTTTCTTTTCTTTAAGGAATCTGACATATCTCTGAGATTTTCTTTAGTCTTCTTACTTTGTTTTTCTCTCTTTTTCTTTCTTCGTCCTCTCTATTTCTTGCTGATGTTGGAATCTTTGTCTGAGATACACATCATTTCTTCAATGTCCTCCTTGGTGTTTTCTGGAGATTGTCTTTTCTTTGGTGGTGATGGATTATTTGCTGTAGGGCTTGCTTGCATGTCTACAGTTTTTCTCCTTGCTGTGTTTTGCTTTCTGACTTGTTCTACATATTGAGAAACCATGGATCTGGTATTGATCAGCATGCTGATAGTAGTGCTTTCCAGATTGCAAGTAGATCTGTAGCTTTTTTACTAATTTATGCCAGCACCACTTGTGATGCTGCTGCCAGTGAATTCCAGCATCTCACCTGGGTGGGGAAGAAGGTTGGATGGGTTCCCTGAGGAACCTGGCTGAACGGGGTGGCTCTAGAATATAATACTAATGAACAAAAATCAGTTGCATTTCTGTACACCAATGAACAATTGAGAAAGGAAATTAAGAAAAGAATTCCACTTATAATACTAGCCAAAAGAAACAATTATGAATATGCTTAACAAAGAGGCAAAAGACTTATTCACTGAAAACTACAAAACACTAGAAGAAATAAAAGAAGACACAAATTAACGGAAAGCCATTCCATATTTATGGATTGGAAGATTTAATGCTTTGCCATGCCCATAGTGTCCAAAATATTTACAAATTCATCACAACCTACACTAAAATTATGATAACATTTTTTACAGACATAGAAAACAATCCTAAAATTCATTTGGAGCCACAGAAAGCCCTGAATAGTAAAAACAATCTTGCAAAGAAGAACAAAGCTGAAAATTTCAAATGTACTGATATCAGTGCATATTGCAAAGAATCAAAACAGTATGATACTGGCATAAGGACATACATATAATCCAATGGAACAGAGTAGAGAGCAAAATAATACATGCATAGGCAGTCAAATGATTGTTGAAAAGATTGTGAAAAATGCACAGTGGGAAAGGATAGTCTTGAACAAGTGGTGTTAGGATGATTCATGTTCAAAAGAGTGAAATTGGACCGTTCCACCATATACAAAAATCATTTAATATAGATTATAGACTTCAGTATAAGAACTGAAATTTTAAACTCCTCAAAGAAAATCATAAGGCAAAGTTTTGTAACTGGTCTTGGCACTAGTTTCTTGGATAGGACACCAAGGAGAAAGACAACTAAAGCAAAAATAGGCAAGTGTGGCTATATCAAGCTAAAACAGTTCTTCATGTCAAATGAAATAATAAATGAAGTAGAAAGGCTGCTGACAGAATGTGGGAAAATATTTGCAAACTATATAAATGGTAAGGGTTTGATTTTCAAAGTATCTAAGGAAAAATGGACAGTGTACTTGAACAACTATTCTCCAAAGAAGACAGGAAAATGGTCAATAGGTATATGAAAAGATGTTTGACTAATTATCAGAAAATGCAAATCAAATGCACTAGTAAGATATGTCATATCTCTTAGAAAGACTATTGTCAAAAAACTAGAAAATGGAAGGTAGATAAAGATGCACAGAAATTGGAATATTTGTTCACTGATGATGAAAATATGAAATGGTGTAGCCATTGTAAAAAAGCCACAGTATGGTGTTTCCTCCAGAAATTTAGACTAGAACTCCCATATGATCCAACAACCTCATTTCTGAATATTTAGCTAAAAGACTTAAAGTTGCGATCTTAAAGTCAGTATATTAAGAGATATTTGCACTCCCCTCTTCAGTCACAATATTCCAGCCTCAGTCACGACATTCAGGAATTATAAATCAACTTAATGTTCATTGATAGATTGATGGATTAGAAAATGTGATGTACACATACAGTTGAATACTGTTCAGCCATAAAAAGGATATCTGTCAATTCATACAACATGAAATAAACCCATCATAAAAGGACAAATACTGTTGTGACTCTACTTGTATAAGGTATTGAAAGTAGTCCAGTTTGTGAAAATGGAAAACAGAATGATTGTTGCGATGGGGAGAGGGAGAACTGGGGAACTGATGTTTATTAGGTGACAATTTCCACTCAAATAAGATGAATTTCTAGAGATCTGGTATACAGTGCACTTTAGTTAATACCTACTGTATACTTAAAATTTTGTTTGAACCATAGCTCTTGTTATGTGTTTATTACCAACTAAAAAAATTCTCGGTGCTTTGGGTTAAAATACCAAAGGTTTTCAGGGCCTGACCAATACCATACATTTGTAAAGGAGGGCAATGCACATAGGATGGAATGAATGAGATGAACTGAAGAGTGCATGTCTGTAAGTGCATAGTCACTCCTTGCAGTAGGGGCTCAGGGAAGCCAAATTTGATATTTCCAAAGAAATCACAAAATCAGACTTTTCAAAATCAAGGCATTAAATAAAACCTCACTAATTCATTCAAAATACTGAAAATTATCTTTTGGACACCTTCTGCTTTACCCCCCACCGTGCCTCCCCCCTCCTCCCCACCCTCACCTTGCCCAGGCCAGAAGGAGATTAGTTTGACATTTGTGTTCAGGATCAATTGTAGGGAAGGGAAATGAGAGGAACAGAGACATAGTTAAGGGTTTCTAGGTAAAAGCTAGTGAAAGCCTGAAACATAATAGAGAAATGGCAGGAAAGGGGAAATGACCTGAAATTAAGAACACAGATTGGCGAGACTGATGGATGGATTTCATATACATTGGGATGAGATGCCAGAGATTAAACCATTTTTTCAGGAGACACTTGAGAGTAAGTTGGAGACATTGTGTCCTTTTCCTCTGAGTCCTTGAGTATGTATTCCCTAAAGAATAGGGGTATTATCTTACATAGCCAAAGCGCAAAAATAAAAATCAAGAAATTTAAACTTTGATATACCATCATTATCTAAACAGTTCACATCGAATTTGGTCTGTTATGCCAATAAATACATGTTTTTAGTATTCTGAAAACCAATGTCTAGACGGAACTCAGAGCATCCCTTGTAGAGAGGTAGCAGTATTATATAACAAGATGTTTCCCTGCTGCATACCTTCCCTTCCCTGGACAATTCCCACCTACCATCCAAACAGGGGGCACATGTGGCCAGGCTAGCAGGCCAGGGGAATCATGATGGAGAGTAATGTCTTCTGTCCGTGCACACATGGTAGGAGTTCAATAATACTAGGGAGGACAGGCCACAGGAGAAGACATGGCCTAGTTCCTCTGACTTGCAAATAAAAAGTTCCATGTAACAAATATTTATAAAGAAGTTACCATGAAGTCTTCAGGAAGGTGACATTAATATCTATTATAAAGGTTTGGGGAGACTTCGTGGATGAGACAGAATTTATGTTCAGCCTCTGAAGGGAACAGTGCTTATCCAGAAATGTCTGCTTCCTGCGGAGACAAGTACTCTGCTAGACGGGATGTAATTTTGTCCCTGGAATTCATGCCTGTGTACACCCCACTTAAATATTCATAGGAACGATGATAGGACAGAATACACACAGCAGTAACATGGCAGGGAGACTGACTGCAAATTTGGAGTTGGCACAAGTGCTTCTCATTTCCTTACTGGGAAGGATGGTTGCTTTCAAAGTGTAATGGGGAATGAGAAAATTGTTTACTGAAAGAATTTGAAAGTACCTTTTGTTTATTCATCAAAATGTCTCCTTCAGGGATTTGTCTGTTTGTTCCCTCTGATTGTTTACATGCTTTAGGAGAAATATTGTCATTTAACTTAAATGTATTTGTGCTCCCTTTTCAAGGTGAGGACCAAGGATCATGTATTCGATAATGTTGGCCATCTGATCAGATACCACATGGATAATAGTTTGCCAATCATCTCTTCTGGAAGTGAAGTAAACCTTAAGCAACCAGTGAGAAAAGACAATAGTCCCGGACTTTTGCATTCCAACAAATGACAATATGGAAGTGCCATCCCACTGATATTCCAGGAAACTCCATTTCTTGTTAGGACACAAAACTAATTCAAAATTGGCTTCTAGATAAAATAGAGCCCAAACGGTGAAATGCATCTTCCCAAGACCATCACTGACTAGGTCCTTTATAAAACAAAGAACTAACAAAAACTGACCTTCAGAAAGTGAAAATCCAAAAAGGGGAAGAGGATTGTTCCATTTGGAAAGAAATTACACATATGCACGGATGTCACTTTTTAAGGCCAGAATACATGACAAGAAACTAAAAAGCACAATTAAAATTTCACATGCTAAAGACAACTTGAATGAACTGCTGGGGCAGTGGTATGTGCCTTTCAACTTGATTATCTGGGGACATTTTCATATTGGGGAGATTAGTTCTAAATGTCTTCATGTTCTATAACTACAGAACCATTTGCCAAAAAAAAAAAAAAAAAGGTTTTCCTTCTTACAAACATAAGTGATTTGCTTGATAGTTATTGACTTTATTACATTTTCTGATTAATAGCACTTTCACTGCAATGTTAAAATAAATCTGACATTGAATTTGGACAGTGTCTATACCAGTGGAATCAAATCAAAACCCCCTGAAAGCTTTGGTCTGTCCCATTTGCTGGTTAAAGGGTTCTGGCCCAAATTCTTTGGCCTAGTATTTCTCAATCTTTGCTGTTTGGACTGTTTGTAAGCAGTATATAACAAACTGAGAGACCAAATCTGTCAATCACTTCTCATTTCATCATGTTTTTACTTTTGTTTTCCACTAAAAAGACACTCATGAGCACACAGATTTAAAAGATGGCAAACCAGCATTCTTTATATTCAATATCTTAATTGGTTCCATTTTTATTTGAAATGCAGAGTTTATTTGAATTTGGGGAAAATTAAATATCCTCTTGTTTGGCTGTAATAAAAAGTTAGTCCCTCATCTAGGTATTCTCAGACTCTTTTTAGGTATAACCAGACCAAAAAAAAAAAAAAAAAACCAGAAAGGAGAAAGCATTGAATGTAATAATTAGAAATTTTTGCATACTGTAGGCCCTCTGGTGAACCATTGTCACAATTAATTGTTGTATAGGGAAAAAACTCTATGGGAACTCACCAAGTTGCTGAACTTTTCTGTACCTTATTTTTCTTGTCTGTAAAATGAGGGAGCTGGACTCAGTAAATGCAGACATCCATTTCAGTGATAACATATCTACAAAAAGCAAATTTTTCATTATTAAGGGTCAGTATTGATAACCAGTCTGTAAAATACTTCCATTTTTTTTCTTGAGTCTGTCAGTACTCACAGAGTTCAACATTCAGATAGTGGAGATCCCAAACCTTTCATTCAAAATTATTGAAATTTTGAAATAATATAAGTAATTATGGTAGAAATGGATTTAGTTGTTCTGAATAGCAGAAAATTTACTTGCCTTTGCATATAGCGATCTGACCATTATTTTAGGGGTTTTTATCATGAGTTATTTGGACAATTGCCTTAACTCCACTTCATTTTGGCTATGTAGCTAAGATTAAATATTTGTAATTGTGATATATTTGCTAAGTTTTAAGTAAAATATTGGAAAATCCTTTTGCATAGAAATTAAGCACACTGAAACCCTAATATTTTTATGTAAAGGCTTATAAGTTTATTTTACTTCTAGTGCCATTAATTTCTTAGGTAGGCTTTTTCCTTTTATACAACTAGGAAATAGTATATTTCCCATCGATTTTACATACATCTCAGTTCTTGAATATCTGTCTTTATAAAGGGGATTAGCATAGGTATAGAACATAGAAACTTTTGGGTGATCTAATCACCTTTACCAGAAAGAAGCAAGGCAAGAATGTGATCTCAGCCTGGATGAACAAAGTACTGTGCAGCAAAAAAAGAGTTCCTGGTATAAATAGATGCAGAGAGTGTAAATGAAATGAGAGTACCGAGGAGGGTCGTTATTTTGATGGTAATGATATTGCAGTTGGGTGAACAAATACTGCACTTACAAAAACCACAGACATACTTAAAGCAAAATGAAACCACAAAAGAAATGTTTGCATGCTGTTTCAGTGACACACTCTTATCTTCATCTGTCCATTTGCCTATAAATATCTGTAAACAACTTTAAAAAAATAAATGATTATTGCTTTGTGACAATTGATGGTATATGTCTGATGTTTGGGGTATGGAAAATTTCTCACTTGTAGGATTTATCAGGGTCCTGACAGGGAACAGATGGCTCACTTATATTAGGTAATTTGAGGAGAGTTTAATAGAGGGAGTATTTACAAAGGTGTAGGCAGAATTTAGGGAAACCACAAGGGAGAATGCAGTGTGCAGGGGCCTGTGAAGAGGGGAGGAAAGTGGAAGGGAGGAAAAAGGGAGCAATAAAAAAAATCTTGAGAGAACTATGTGGAAGGACTGACTTCTAACTTACAGTGGTAGGACTCTCGCAGCCTTGATGACCCCACAAAGAGTTGGGTAAGGGAATACATTCAATTTATAGCAATAAATAGCCTTTGCAACAAATGATGTTGAAGCAGTTGAACATGTGTAGATGAAGACAAAAAACAAAACTCACATTTGCCATAAATATTGAATCAAATGGATTCTAGGTTTATAGGTGAAATATGAAAAAGCATGCAACTTTTAGGGAAGAAAAACACAGGAGAAAATCTTCGGACTACAGTGATAAGCAAAGCACTGTAAAGCACTGATCCATTAAAGGAAAATCTATAAATTGCATGTCATCAAAATTATAATTTTTTGTCTCTGAAAGGCCCTGTTGAGAGAATGAAGAATTATGTATAGGTTAGGAGAGATCCATATGATCCGACAAAGGCTTAGTATCCATAATATGAAAACAACAACAAAAAGCTCTTGAACTCAAAAGTAAAAAAAAATTCCCGTTAGAAAATGGTCAAAAAAAAAAAAAACAACCAACCACAAATAGATATTTCTCTGATGATTAACAGATGGTAAATAATTACATGAAAAATATTTTCAACATCATTAGCCAGTAGGGAAATGCATATTAAAACCACAGTGATACACTATCATATACCTATCAGAATAAATAGAATGAAAAGTGGTAAGAGTGCTGGTTAAGATGAGAACTGAATGGATCACATATACATTTCTGGTGAGATTGTAAAATAGT
The DNA here is from genome assembly GCA_004024945.1 of Uropsilus gracilis. Classification (NCBI taxonomy): domain Eukaryota; kingdom Metazoa; phylum Chordata; class Mammalia; order Eulipotyphla; family Talpidae; genus Uropsilus; species Uropsilus gracilis. Next base: position 50,367 of record PVHY01004472.1, read on the forward strand.
ACAGCCACCCTGAAAACAACTTGGTAGTTTACTAAAAAAGTAATTCTATCCCCAGGATGGATCACAGAGAAATGAAAAGTTACATTTATACATAAATGTATACAGAAATGTTCATATTCATTGGTTCATGATATTTCCAACCAGAAACAATCCAGTGTTCCTTCGATGGGCAGATGACTATGAGTGGGGACATCCATCTTGTGGAACACTAATCAGCAATGAAATAGAATTACGGGTAGACATAGTCACTTAGATGAATCTCCAGAAAAGTTAAGCAGGATGAAGAAAAGCAGATCCCCAAAGCTTTCATACTTTTAAATCTACATTTATTTAACACTTTTGACATGATACAGATAGAGGAGACTGAGAGGGGAGCCCAGAGGCGGAAGAGTAATGAGTACGGGTAGAAAAGACAACATGAGGGAGCCTTCTGTGATGGATTTGCTTTGCATTTTGACTATATCAGCATGGGTCTTCTGGTTATGATATTGTACTAAGTTTTGCAAATATTACCATTGGTGGAAAGTTGGACAAAATGTATAGGAGCTCTTCCTGTATTATTTCCTGTAATTGTGTGTGAATGCATAATTTTCTCAGAATAAAAAAAATTTAAAGTTTGGGTATAAAACTTAGGTATGTCAAAGGATTTCAGATTGCTCTTTTTGACTCTTAGTAGTTTCAGTGACTATAGTAGAGTCATAGAACATGAATGACAACCTGGATTTTGGTAGGTCCCAGCATGCTAGGATTAGGAATGTCTGAAAGGTTTCAAATGTAAATGTTTGATATTATCTCCAGACATAGCCAGTTCTACTAAGACTCTCTCATATCCTGAGAAGCATTTCTGTATTCCACTCTGCTGACTTCTCTTCATTTTGCTTCTAACTGCTTGAATGATATACCAGAACTCCCCATGAATTAAGAAGTTGCATTACTCCACGTGAGCACAAAGCTGAAAACAGTCACGAGAAACAGAAGAGTAATTTCACTTTGCCCACATTAGCCCCTCTTTCAGGCTGGCCCAACTTGCAGAGTGTGGGAAGGGTGGATCCTTGAGTTCATGACTTTTCCCTTGCTGGGAGAGAGTGGAGCATAATGTGTTCCGTGTGCTGACATTTTTGGGGCGCTGAGGAACTGTCTGTCTTGACTCATTTGGTATGCTGATGAAATCAGCATAGCTTGGCCAACTGGGACTCACTGAAAACAAAGAACTGGGGGTGGCTTGTTATAGAGGTGCTATGATCAAGGCCTTCCTTTGCAGAGTCTCTCTCAAAAGGAGGGAGGAAAATGGAGCATTTGCACTCAGGTTTTCACCCAAAGTTCACTTCTGGGAACTGGACCTAACAGAGAAGAAAGCCAACAGATCTAATCAATAGCCAATAGATATAATCCAGTGTGCAGGGAAGAGACAGTACAAATATTACCTGGAACAAATACAACATACAGAACTTAAAAAACAAAACAAAACAAAAAAGCATACAACAGCTTTAAACATGATCCTATGGTTGGGTTAGCCTATCTAAGTGTTCAAATATATAATAAACATTTTCAATAAACCCTGAAATTTTGTTAGAAATGGTATCATGTTGGATTTTATTATGCATTGAACATGGTATGTTAAGTACTTAAAATATACATCAATTTCATAATCTTATTCTGGCATTTCTTTCCATTTTAAATCCAAGTATCTCTGAACTGGAGCATATCTGTAAAGATAAGCTCTCCACATTCAAATATAATTCTTGGATCTTAGTTAAATGGTCATCATCACTTCTGGTAGGTTTTACTGATTTTCTGATGAAAAACCTTGTTATAGTTGTAACAGGGTACATTAGTTGTAATCAGGCAACGTTAAATTCAGACAACTGTATTTCTTGCTCTTTTGGGCAAAAGCTATCAAATAGGAAAAAGATCTATTTTTCCACATTTCTTTTACCCCATCCCCACCCACACCCCCACCCACAGTCCCAACCCACTCCCTCCTTTTTTTTTTTTAAGTAGGGAAAAAGAGCTCAGTGACAGCACAGTTATTTATTTTATATTCAAAATAAAGTTCTAAAAGTTTTTCAAAAATTGTTGTATCCCTTGCCTTGATCATATACTGTCAATTAATTAATGAGAACAAATTCATAGCCATATGAATTTCAATAAAATATAAGCAAATTTCAGTGAAATTATAAATTAATGACTTTGGTAATAGATTACTAGTGCTAAAGATTAAACTTAGCATATCTATTATTTATAGTGAAATTACAGGAAAAGTGTAAATTGACATGTTAAATTTGCTAACACTCCACAGAGTTGTATTACAATTCACAATAAACTTAATAGGTGTTGATGAAGCCAAGCAAAGATAATTCATAACTAAAAAGCAGGAATAACAGCTGTTTAAAATCACAATGCCCTGAACATGGTACTCTTAATATCCTCCTTCTAAAATGAGATTTCATTTGACTTTAAATATGTATGACTCTTGTAATCTTGCATGTAGAAATGATGTTACTATTCTTGAAGCACTTACATTATGTGTGAATTTTATTTGTGTGTTTATTTATTTATGTTTCTTATTCTATTTTATTTTAAGAATTCTAAACATACTGTATTGTGTAGTTCAAAGTTACTAAGGCAGTAAATCTCCTTTTCATTGAGCTAACACTGGTTTGCGGCAGTGTATGATGCAGGTGAGTAGGTCCAAACCTCCCTGGGTGTAGATCACCACAGCACAGCTACCACCAGGGGAGTCATACCTCTTTATCACAGATCCCTGGGCTTCCTCTCACCTGTTTTTGATCCCTATAATCACCCTCCAGTCACCTAAATTCTGCAGTGACATTACTAGGCTTTGTTTTGGCTTAATTTCATTGGATCCTTTCTTTTGTTTCCAACACAGTAAATCTTAAACATTTTCTATGTATTTTGAAAGATGCTAACTGGATTTATGATCATTTATCAATATACAGAAGAGTTGGATCCTTATGTTGTACACCTAAAGCTGATATGCTACATGTCAACTCTCTTAAATTGAAAAAAAATTCTCTGACCATTAATCACCCCAATATCTTATTTGGTAGAGTCCTAACAGGTAAACCTTATTTGTAAGTAAATATGAAAACCTATAACAAAGTGAGTTTTTCCCTACAACTGAAGATATTATTAGCATGTTTCTATCATTTAATGACTCTTCAGCAAGATCCTTAAGGTCCATCAGGTCCACCTATGGGTCATTGCTTTAGAATTTTCAAACAATCTGTGGTCACAGTTGCATCTTAGCTATAAATGTTCGGTTTCAAGGAATAGAAGCCCATCTGTGTTAATTTCCTAGGGATGCCACAACAAAGTACTGAGAACTAGGCGGGTTAAGACATCATAAAATTTTCTCTCATGGTTGTGAAGGTTGAAAGTCTAAAATCAAGATACTGGTAGTAGTGTGATGCTGCCTCTGAAGTCTCCAAGGAGGTCTCCTTCATCACTTCTTCCAGATTCTGGTGGCCCCAGGCCTTCCTTGACTTATGACAACCTAAATACATCTACTTTAAATTCATATGACTGCCTTCTTCCAAATAAGTTCATATTCTGAGCATCTGGGTGAATATTAAATTTTGGAGGACACTATTTATGCTTTCCATGATCCAAGTCAGCTCAAGTCAAAAGATGCCTGAGGTTCAAATATCACAAGACCCAAGAAAAATATAGTTGGTTAGGCTTGACAAAGTGCAGGGTGCAGGGTTCACTTTGAGTGGAGTGGTGGAGGGTCACGATCTTCTATTCAGACTCTACCATGTAATGTGTACTAACAGAGGTAGCATATCTCCCATGAAATACAGAAATGTGTAATAAGAAACTGTTTTGTTTTGTTTTTCTTTGTATGGTTACCACCTGACTCAACTTTGTGGAGTTTTATTTCAGTTATCTGGGAAGGGAGTATGATTGCCCTGTTGTGACATTTCCCCTTAAAATGTAAGCACATCTGATAGAGGTAGCATCCCTCCTAGCTCACAGGTGTGTCTGTTTAAAAAACGCAGGGTAAACATTCAACCAATATTCCACAAATAATCTCCACCAGTCAGTCAAGGTCTTGGGTTTTTCTCTCTCTTCCCACATCTACCTTTAATACCCTAGAGTATCTCTCTCTGCTGAAATTTCTCTGGATACATTAGGGTCATGTATTCCATCTGTAGAATGCCTTTCCCTTTTCTCTAAGCTTCAAGTGTTTCTTTGGATTACTTCCCCTACTTTATCAAACTTACATTCCCATGTGTCTTTCACTACTTCTGGTCTGGTGATAATACAATCACTGATGCTAATCAACCTGCCCATGTCTCTTTTCCTTCAAGAGCTTTGCCTGAGATGTTCACAGTTCCCCAGAATAATTGCCAAGTCTCTTATTATACAAGTAAACTCTTTTTCTATTATTATCTGTCCTTTCAATGTAAACATCTTGTACCCCATATAAAATGGAGGTAACTCAAGAGTATCGGTCATACCCCACACTTCATATTCAAGCACCTGGGCCAGGAGTTAAAAAGGATAGGCCGCTGAGAAAAGTTGGTTCATTATAATTTATCTATAACTTCACTCAAATTCATTTTTACAATCTAGAGGCTCTACTTGATTTTTAATATCCATCTTTTGGTGTTTATGTGCTGAAGTCTCACTAACATTTTATATGTAGTGACAAGCTCTGAATTTATAAAGGGGCTGCATTCAAATTCTTTCTCATATTAGCTGTGTAGACTTGGACATGCTACCTAATTTATGTTTGGTTCTTTTACTATAAAATGGGACTCCAATACTTTCCTTGCCCCTCTCAGGGTTGTTGTGAGGACAAAATGAGCTGGCATCTGTGACAGAACTTAACAAGCTATAAAGCACTATATGAGGGATCATAAAACTGTCCCTTTGTGTACTTTTCCCTCTATGTCATCTCTTATACATTTATTTAATAAACAGTTGTTTGTTGGCAGAGCCCTTTGCTGTAGCATTCCACTTTAGCCCTAGCCTGGGGAGATCCACAGCTTGCGCTGTGGACTTCAGTGAGATGAGAAGAGTCCCTAAGCTTGGTTTTCACTAACAAGTAGGTGCCTGGTTCAGGTTTCAACAACTGCCATTTGCTCGAGTGCCTTTTATTCGCTTTAAATAAACAAAATTCTTTTTATTTGTTCACTCAGTCATTCAACTCCTTGGTTTTTAATGTCTACCAGAGCCTATGAAACATGCTGGATGCCCAAGAACCAGGAAGTACTTCAAGATACAACTTTGTACTGAGTGAAAGAGACAATGAAGAACTGTAATAGATGAGAACTATAATCTATACATATGTTGTGTACAAGGTAGGAAAGATCATTTCTACCACGGAAGGGAGGTATGTGTCATCAAAGACTTCCCAGGAGGTTTTCATTTATCTTGAAAGACTATATAGTTGGAGAAGTTGCTAGGGTAATCTGGACAAATGAAATAGATTTAACAAAATAAAAGCACTCTGGGAATCAAAGGCAGCTCAGTCAGTGATTTTTATGGCTGTGGATTGAGTGTCTCCTACTTACCAGATCCTTATACTAGTTGGTGGGGTTACAGCCACTGGTTTAGGTATAGCAAGAGTGGGATCGTTAGGTAGAAGAGGGATACTAACAGGATTATGAAGAACCTGAACAACTATTTTATCCCATCTCAGTATATATATGGGAAAGGTTTAAAGGGATATGTGAACCTGTTGCTTCCAACTCCTTGATATTCACCGGAAGGAACCCTTTCCCAAGATACAGTTAAGGGCTTTACTTGGGATTGAGCAGCACTGTTTTAAAGGTTGACGTCACATATCAGTGCAGCTGATAGGTTAACACACATACATATATACATATATATATATACATATATATATACATATATATATAACTGACATTCACACCCAGGAAATACATGACGTGACTAAACGTGGAAAAATCTGCTGTTGCACCATTAGTTGAAGAAACACAAATTAAAACGAGCCAGGATTTAATAAGCTAGAAGACAAAGTAAAACAACGTCTATGACTGTTTAGGTTATGGGATAGCAGGCATCTTAGAGAATCAAAACGACAAATGCAAAAATCTCCAAGATGAGGATTCTGTGGGGACACTGAGGGACTCTATAGGTTGCAGCTAAGACCTGTGATTTATGACTGAAAAACTAGGGGTCATTGGGGTGCGGGACTAAAGGAGTCCCTCAATCGGTCTCCCTCACCAGCAGCAGCCAGACTCAGAAGGAGGTAGGAAGCAGCGAAGCTGAAGCGTTTCTAGGCAATCGACGAACCCACCCTCTCCACAGTAGATCCTTTGGTAATTGGCTTATAAATCTACCAATTGGTGCAAAGGAGGAGTTTCCCGCCACCTCTGGCGCCCGCTTTCAAACAGTCAGACATGAGCAACTGCAGGCGAACTTCTCAACCAAGCTTGAAGGAGGAGGAGATTTCCACCTCTCGGACCCGCCGAAGCCATGATGGCCCCGCCTACCGCTGAATCTCCAGCCGGCGATTGGAGCAGAAGGCTGCTCCTCAGTTGCCTCCGGACACGGGTTTGGTTGTAACTAGGAAGGAGCTGGAGGAGCAGAGCCAGAGTAAGGGGTTTTGCTGCAAGTGGTCTGGGGCCGGGGCTAGGTTTTTCCCGCGGTGGCAACATCTGTAGACTCGGTGAGTTTCGCTTCTCAGCTGGGCTTAGGGCTGGGGTCGGAGGGGGGGGGGGTTCTCAGGATCCTGGCCGAGGCTCCCTGGAAGGCTAAGTCGCCCCCTCCTCAAATCCCGCGGGGGTGGATTGCCCGCGGGTTGCGAGGCCCAGCTTTTGACTTGCAAGCGTTAAAGGGCCGCTCCCGAGACACTACTCAGAAGTGAAGTCTTGCAAGTCCCGCTCACCTCCTAAGAGCTGGGGTAGCCCCGACCTTCACCCCCGGGCCCTCGTCGTGGTCACCCAGCCGCCGCCTGGCTCACAGTGGATGCCTGGACACGTGTGTTGACCGGGTGCAGGTGATGCTGGGGGCCAGAGCCCGCGGCCGCGGCGTCCTGGGCCCGGTGCAACTTTGTCCCGCGGTTCCTATTTGTAGCGCGGTAGTTGACATCTGACAGAGTTCCTTGGTAAGGCCATTGATCTGTTCATACATTTGGCCTGTGGGTTCCTACTCGCTTCAGCCCCTGGACGTTCTGATTCATTTTGTCCAAGCTGCTGTCATGAGCTCTGATGACAAGTTGTGATCATTCTTTGTTTATGTTCGTTCCCTCCTGCAAACCCTGTTAAACTGTTCCTTGAATAGTACTTGGCAAATAAGTTGAGTGAGTGATTAGATTCGAGCCTGGTCTGAAGCATGATAGTATACATTAGATATTTCCATTCTAGAAGGGACGATAGCATGTAAGTAACAAAGTAGAGTTTGCTAACTCAGGACACAGAGAAACCATCTTGAGGCACTTAATCGGTTTCTCTCTAACAATCACTTAGCTGAGTTGGATTTAAGCTGAATTTTGCCATATCTTTCTCAATGCACAACAGTTTATAGGACCTCCCTAGATATGTGTATATATGTAACAAAATTAGATAAGCCATAAGAAACGTAGACGAAATGTAGTCTAAACGTGCAAAGGAGGAACCAGTTTTATGGGAGAAACAGGATTGGAAGGGCGTCTTGAAGGAGATGGCGTTTTCATCCTAGAGGAAAGTGCATTATTTGACATAAGATTTCCCACAGGCTGGGACATTTACCATTTCTCAGATACATTGAATGTTCTTCATTTCTTTACTTCTTTTGTAGCTGGCAATACTAAATGTCATCATATAGTCAAACAAAAATATATACTCAGTGCTCAGCACTTTATGTGCATTACCCATGAGTCCTCATAAACTTGGAGTTGGTACTACCTTTACCCTCATTTGATTAATGAAGCAATGGAAACTGCTTAAGGTTTCACGACTGGTAAATAGAAGAGTGAGAATTGAGCCCAGCTTGTTTGAATGAGTGCTCTCTCCTGACTACTCCCAGTTGCCCTATGTTCTTAGACATCTATTTCTACTCTAAAGTCTTCAAGTGAAACTTCGTTCAGTCTTTCCTTAGACAGAATTATTTTTCTTCCCATTTTTTCCATTGGCAGAATTAATTTGTGCTGTAGTTTACTCTGTTACAGAATATATTACAAATTATCATTGTAACTAATTATATCACTATTCCCCAGCACGGTGGTAAAAGTATTAGATACTTTTAAAATCAAACCTGACAGAGTGAGCTTAAAATTTTATGAAATAATGAATCCTTGTAGGGTAACTTAAATATATCACATTCATTCAACACTTATTTGTGAGCCTACCATGGGCAAAGAATGGGGGGAGACACGTTTTTACTCTGCCTTCAGGATGCTTAGAGGCTATTAAATGAAGGAAAAATCATGCTAATTTTGCTCTCTAATGTTTAGTCTGAATGAATACCCATTTCTTTTCCTTCTTATTGCAAGAAGGGCAAAGAAGACAAGCAGGACAAGATGAGTACTGAGTTGGAACCCTTCTGGTCTGAGTATAAGGGACAGAACAATTTGTTAATAGGTTCAGAAAAGTTTATCTGGCAAGAAAGTATTAACCAGCTTGCTTTTTTTTTTTTAAAGTAAAAGTATACTGTATATTTTTGCAACTTGAGTTTTTAAAATGATCACTCAAGATAGATATATTTGCATTAATGTTGTAGTGTTGCAAATTCAAAACTACTTTTACTAGGGCAATGTTCTTCCAGGTGTTAATACTTTCTAGTATGGCATTTGAGGTCCATGATTTCATGAGAATGCCTGTTTCGTACAAAATTCCCACCATTAAGTGTTAAATTATTAATTTTAATATAGTGATTGAAAATCATGTCATCATTTACATGCACTACATTTTTCTGGAGCTTAAGCGTCTTTTCAAATTAATTGAATATTTACATTTCTCTTTTAAATGAATCATGTCTGTTGCCCTTTTTTTTTTTCCCCTCAGACTAGGTCTCGCTATTTTTGCCCGTGGAACCGCAGGCTCATGTTGCCGGGGATACCACAGACTCAAGCAATTCCCAGCCTCAGCTTCCCAGGTATTTGGGATTACAGGCTTGAGCCACTACACCCAGCTGTTTTTGGGACTAGATTGCGCTATGTTACCCCAAGCGGGACTAGAATCACGATCCCTAGCCCCAGCTGCTTCATAGGCTGAAGCTTACAGGCACAGGCCATCTAGCTGTTGCCCATTTTTAAATTGGATTTTTCTTTTCCTCATTTCTCTGAAATTGAAACTTTATTGTTTTTCTGTAAATATTTTTCTTATTTCTTATCTTAGTTTGGCTTTGTTAGTGCTATTTTTTTCCATATGCAATATTTAGCTTGTTAGTGATAACTTGTCTTTTAAAATTTTTTTGTGTTACTTTTTTGTCCATTTTTTCATTTATGACTTCTGGATTTACGATCTTGCAAATTTTTTTTCTAAAACTGTTGCTTCAGTTCTAAATATTAAAGTTCCTATTACCTGTGGTAATTAGTAGTGACAAACAAGTCAAAGAAAAATATTTGTTTTTATTTTAAATTCTAATTAAAATTTAAATTACCCATCTAGTTTTTAACATTTAAAAAATTTTTTCAAGAACAGTTTTTATTAGTATTAGTAAAAAGTTAGTCTTTACCTTTTAAGTTTTTTTTAAACCATAAATCAGTTTATTAGATTTCCCTTTTGCCTAAAATAGTTTATTACTAAGGTTTCTAGTAGTTAGCACTTTTAGAAGGAAAACTTAGTTGTACATTTTCCCCCCATGAGGAGAGATTTTGATTTTTTCAGATTTTTTTTAAAGATTTCTTCTTTAAGACATAGTTTGGATTGAAAATTTCAGTCATTCAGAAAATGCATTTTGGCCTTTTACATTCTCTTCACTTTAAAAATGAAAATACCTTGTATAGTTCATTATTCTTTGAGAAAAAGTAGGGTTTTTAAAAAAATAATAGTTGCATTTAGCAACTGACTTTTATAAATCTTAATGTTCCTTTTCAATCAATATTCCATAAGAATTGGTGTCAGGTTAGTGAAGGATTAGGGGAAAATACTGTCTTCTTTTAAAGGTGAATTGAAGAGGTGGAGTATAAGGAACAGAAACTTTAGGAACACTTTTTTACTGGAGTTTCAAGGATACCATTATAGCCATTTCAAGCTCATCTCTTTTAAGGAAGTAGGGTTTAAATGAGCTAGTTTTTGTGATCTGTGGATTCTACAGACTTGATGTTTACTTTTGTATTGAAAAAACCCTGTAGATATGAGCTATGTGTTTTTCCTTCACTGTTTCACTTATATTATGAGCTTCTTATCATAAGCAGATTGCCATCTTAGTTGGTATAGAGGAGGGTTCTTCCATTACTATCTGAAGAGAAGGTTTGAGTCCCAGGTTTATACATTTTCCCTGTCATTGAAGGAGCACACGTGTTAGCCCTGGCACAAGAACAGAAGCAAAGAGGTACTTTTTAAAGAGATTTATGAAATACAGGCAGGAAGGGTTTCTGTTGATGTGAGGAGTTTAAGTTGATATGAGTTGAAAGGAATGAGCTGGGTGTATAGACCAGAGAGGCCAACATAAAGAAGGTGGCCTGCAAATTAGAGCTTTGCTAAGAAACATAGCTCAGTCCTTGAAAACCAGAAACCAAAACTTGACATATGGGGGTTTCCACTGTTGAAATTTATATTTGTGTTAAGCTTTAATGCCATACTTCATCTAATTCAGAATGCCCTTTTTTTCTTTTCCACATCTTAATAGCTCACACCCAGACCATATTTTGAAAGTAATGACGTGTCAGTTCAACTGGTCACATCTTTTTCTTAGTGGTACAGATGATACTGAATCAAGATTGTCTTAGCTCTGGTGAAGTGGAATATCTTTCCACAGTAGAGCTGTTGGTTTAGATAAAAGTTTGTGACCATAGTTCTCACCTGCTAATAAGAAGGGGGTTAAGTTCTTTATGGTAAAACACATTTGGATTACAGCGTCTATTCCAATTTAATGACATTCTAGAGCCTGAAGAGTATAGCAAATGAACTGTGGCCAAGGCTCACTCGTGTTTCATTGGCCTGCAGAAGAAAGGACTGATGGTGGGCAGCTTTGGTTCTGTTCATTCATGATGCTGTCCTCCTTTTTGTCAAGGTTGTTCAGAGCTTTGAAATTCTGAGTGTTTATGTGCAGTGTCAGAATCCCCAAGTATAATTCAAATCAGACTGGATACGGGAACATTGATCTCCTCGTGCATATTCTGCCACAGTGGTTACCATTCTCCACAGAAGTCTTTCTGTTGCTTTTGGAATTAGAACCACAGTGGTATAGTTTCCCAACCTTCACTTAAGTTTTTCCTGTGTAGTTTCATGCTACACATTGATGCACTTACATTCTGGTTGTGTGGTATATGGCATTTACCAGATTGGAAATGGTTTTTGAGTAGCAACTGTTAGACCTGAGAATTCAGTGGCTTTCTTCTTTGTAAAGCGTGATTTTTTTAAAAAATATTCAAAGGATGAAGCAAATTGTGGAGGGCAACACCTGTTTCATATTTAATACGTTAACTTTGAAACTTTGAGCTTAGTCTTAATATTTTTATATTTTGGTATATCTCCATTTTATTATTGTATTTTTGTTGTAGATGAAAGTTGTACTGTTTTAAGTTACACTTTCTGGACCACTGGGAAGATCTAACCATTAGCCATTTGCAATTTTTTCGCCCTTTTCTGTGACCTTTAGTCATGTTGCTATTTTTCTGTGAACCCCTTTGATTTGTAAGAACTCTTCCTGTTTGAAATTCACTTGTGAATCACATATATTTTCTCGCAGGCTGTTGTCTTTTCATGTCTGACATCTCTTTTGTATTTGGTGTGGAGAGAGCTAATGGGATATTTAGAAACCAAGCATCTTTCTCTTTCCCCAGGACGGCCATGTCATTAGACTTCGGCAGTGTAGCACTGCAGACACAAAATGAAGATGAAGAGTTTGACAAGGAAGACTATGAAAGGGAGAAAGAGGTAAGTTACCAGGAAAAAAATGTTCTAAACTCAATCTTTCAGTTTTATTTCCTGATCAAATTATATTATCTGGTGTCATATTAAAAGTATAATTCTTCAAGAAAAAAAATCCTAAAACCTGACCAATGTTTGGACATTTTAACAGGTTCGATGGAGTGCTTTCTTTTTTCCCTTTTGAGCTAGGTGTAAAGCATGATTCTGTCCTGTCCTAGAGAGTGAATGATGCCCTGAGGCAGAGGGTTAGATAATTTAAGATCTTTCCATTTAATGCTTGACTTTTTAGGCAGAGGCTTAGTTTCTAGTTGCTTGGAACACTGCTTTGAACAAGCTTGACAAGGTGCTTTGCTAAGGGCAGCTTAGCAAAGGTAGTGGAGGTAGTCAGTGAACACTAGTGAATGGATAAAGTAATGTCAGTGAGGGGTAATTTAACACTGATAAATGATAGTGAAAGAAATAGGATATTAAATTGCTAACAAGAGACTGGTGATGGAATTGGAGGAGGAAATAGTGAACTAAGAATTGACTCGTAAGAAGGAGTCATCCATACAGAAGTCCAAAGAGATTTTAACCCAAACTCTAATGAGTGTAAATCTGGAAATCAGCAAGAGATACCTTTATTTATCTGTTATGTAGCTAGATGTTTTGGGGTTGGGGATGTGCGAAGAATGGGTGAGTGGTGGTGAGAGGGTGCTAAGGTGGGCTGGGGTCAGATTGTGTGTAAGCCATGATGAGATGTCTATATTTTATTCTAAGAGCAATGGGAAACTGGTGGAAGGTTTCAAGCAGGAAAGGGATTCCTGATTGTATTTTTGAAAGATCTTGCTGAAGGGTGTCTGTTGAATAGACTAAGGGTGAAAAGGAGTTTGGAGGAAGAGATCATATTGTTTATGTAAATATTCAAGTGTTTAACAGAATTCTTGGCACATAATAACTTGTTCAGTAAGTGGTGACAGTAGTAAGAATAGCAGTTATGAGAAGTCACTTTGCTTGTTGGATTTTTTTTTGTTTGACTCAGGTTTCTTGCTTATGATAGTGGGCCTTTTTTGTACTGTGCTTGAGAGGATTCCTTTTCTAATATGTAATATAATCCTTTTTAATAATTACTGGGACTATGTGTACTAACAGGAAGAAGGGAATAGAATCAGTTGCACAAATGATGGGCAGTAAAAATATGGGTAAAAATAGAAAATCGACAGCTTGATGATTTTGTCCTTAGACATGTGTTGTTTAGTTGTGCAGTGTTTTTAAGAAATGAAGCTATATATAAAGATTGGAAAATTTTGTGTAACTTGTTCTTGAAACGTCTTAAGCCCTGACACAGGTGACCCGACTTGCATCTGTGCCTGGTAGCAGGTGGGCTGGAGCTGAGTAGGAGCTCTGTCTTCCCCCCATCTCCACTTCACATGCAGACCCGGACTTGCACTTGGCCCTACCTGCTTTGCTCCTGTAAATCCTCTGCCCTGTTGCTGCGGGTCTTGGAGTTTGTGACTGTGGCCAGGGTTTCTGGATTTTGACCCCATCCTCAGCAACTGTTGTGGCAAGAGTTGGGGATGTGGTTACTCTGTTACTTTGTGAACTCAAATCCATGGTGACTTTGGATATTTCCTGGAATTCTGCTACTGGAATTCTTGAGTGGATCAGTGTAATTTCTATAGTAGACTTTAAAAAAGAAAAATTACTGTCATTGGTGATTTTTCATTGAAACAATTTAGAGAGGTGGATAGGGTATTGGGAAGAGTGCCATGTAACATGGGTGGAACTAGAAGGAATTGTGATAGCAGATAAGCCAGAAAGAAAAAGAGAAATACTGTATGGTCTCACTTATATGTGGGATATAGGGAAAACAAAGAGACAGGAAACATAAACAACAGAGTTTATGTTCAGAAAAACCTTGGTTGCTTGCTTATAAATACATTGAGAACAAAATTGTTGGAAAAAAAAAGTAAGAGTGCCATGTATATTGTGGGAACTTTTTAAAGGGTATATTACTTAAAGAGGTGACTGATTCTAGATAATCTAGAAAATGGTCATTGGAATGGCTATTCCTGATAGATTATGTGTTGGAGTGGGAATTTCTGAAGGAAAGGAGTTCTCAGGAAGTGAAGTAAGAAAGAGTACACCTAGCAGAGTGGAAAAAAAGAATATGTAGCTAACTTGACTCTAACATGGTAATTAAGGTTCATGGTAGTAAAAACTGTTTCATGTTAATGTGAAGAGTTTTAACTTTTATAGTGAAATGAGATCAGACGCCACGGAGTTTCAGATTTTGAGCAGCAAAATTCAAAATTATTCATACAAATTCAGCTGTTTGTTTACTTTGTCACTGCAAGTTAAAATCTTAAGTTGACAGATCAAACCTAAGTTTGTTTGCATATCCAGAAGCTTTTCCACCTCCTTAGTCTTCCTGACCCTACGTAGAGATGGTCTACACAAGCCTTGAGAGCTATATAGAACAGGGAAGTCTTTCCCTGTCTGCCTGCTTGGTAACTTTGAGATCACTGCTGCATCAAGACTGTCATCTGTGGACTAATGCGTATTACTTTCTCCGCTAGTCAGTCACATTGTAGTCAAGTCATTTCTGTGAGAGGACTGCCTGTAAACTGTGGGTATGCCGAGAGCTGGCTGAGCAGGCCCATAGTTCTCAGCTAAGGATTTTTGTGAGCTTCTCTTTGTAAATGATATCACCGTCTTGATTTTAACATTCTAGTCTGAACGGTCATGTTTACAACATGAGTTTAATTTTGATGCTTTGGGTCAGGTGGAATCTGGTACATGTAACTTTCCTCTCTATAGCTGGTGAATAAGTGAATAAATTCTAATTAAATTCCAAATGTCAAGCCTTCCTGATTAGCAGCTCTACACTTAGCCTGCCTTTTCTATTTCTATTCTTAACATTTTTATAGTAAAGAGCAAGTGGAAAAAGTGTATTCTATCTTCTGGAAATGAAAGGAATTAGTAAAGTGGACTTTTACATCAGCAGAGTGTCAGACCACATCATTATGAATGGACCCTTATTTTGAGAAACACCTCTAAGAACTCAATGGAAAAGTGAGGCATTATCATCATTTCTAAATTGTAATTCTAAGTGGTATATTGATAAAAGTTGGGCCATTTTGTACTTAGGAATAGCAGAGAATTGTATAACTTGCAACCTCACCCAGTGTTTCAACCAAAACTCCTTGTGCCTAGTCAACAGAGCACATGTGAATAAGGGTGATGAAGCCATGGAGATATGCTGATATCATGACAGTTAATACTTACACTACCCATATTCCTCATCACTTAATAGAAAATGTTATTTTCTTGCTGTATCATTTGATGTAATTGTCCTTGCTTCCAAGTAGACTTCATCCAAAGTCTTCTAGGCAAGCTTTTACTTATAAAGGTGACCCAGAGGAGAGAGTTCAAAAGTTCTTCGGTAATTGTAACTTCATACCTTGTGATCTTGCAAAATATTTTTTCCTTGAAATCACTGTACTTGGTGGTTATATCACAAATAGTTATTTTTTTTTGTAATAGGAATGGTTGCAATTGATTTAAAAGTTGCTGATAAAGTCACTGCTTCAGGTAGCTTGTCATTTGAGATCTCACAGTTTGCTGGCATATAAATGTACTTTCTACTGTGGCACAAGAAGTAACTCTGTGTTTATTGCTTGGTCCTGTAGAGTAAAACTATGTATATCTGCATGTATTTTGAAGCTGATGGTTTGGGGCAGAAATATTAATGGTCTGTGTTACCTAGTTAATACTTTCTGATGATGTTTCATTCAGTGATGGTATATTTGCAAATTAGAAAATCTTGAGTTGAAAGGTAGGTGGTGTATGTAGCAGATGGTGGACAGAAAGAAACTTTTGTCTGGCAATACTGATTTGGATCCCTCTTGGTTTTTATATTGGTACTGTGCTAATAGAATAAGAAAACTCTTTGAGCTTGGACTCATGTATTTCAGAGGTAAGGTTTTCCTTGTATAGCCTTGTTTGACTTAGTCATGGAAACATTTTGATATTTTATTCCCACTAGAGGGAGTTATAATGCTAATACTTTTTTATATTTTGTTATTTGATTTATTAAATGGAATTTTCTTGTCACCCACCCCCAAGAAAATCTAAGAAACGGTGGTTGAGTGTTCATATTATAGTTTTCTGATGTTTTTTCTTTAGCAGGTTTTTAATACTTCATCTAGATTGTGATTCTTCATAATACACAGACATTTTTTTTCTGGTGCTGTCACAATGGAAGAGAAACATGGACTCAATGTCATACACAAGAAAATAGTGGCTCTGGGAGATGCATGTTCTGGTGCTGGTTCTGGGTCTCTTACTTACCGCAGACATCATCCTTACTTTCTCAGTACCTTAATCTGTTTGAAAGGAAGTGGTTTGGTTTGGAGGCTCTGTCGTGTCCCTTTAGGCCTAGTTTTCCTGATGTGCCATCTGTAGTGTTGCCCAGACTTGTCTAATAAATATTGTTGCATTCTTTCAGATATATGGTGACAAAGGACCAAGTCAACCCCACTAATATTATAAAATTGAGTTTAACTAATGGAATTTTTTTTTTTTTGAAAGTCTTCCCATTGCATTCTTCATAAAATAAAGGTCTGGAGCCAGGTTATCAGTCTCTTTATCAGTCCCATGTTGTACTTTTTTGGTTTGTTTTAAACTTGCCTCCTAGGCTGAAATGAAGATTCTGCTTAGTATGTATTTATGAAAGCAACACTTAAAAATTCATATTTTTAAAGCTTTTCAGTTTTCTTATAAGATAAATAGTAATGTTGACCTCTTCAGGTATTACTTTTCTTTTGGGAGGAGACATATTACACTGTTTGTAATGGGAGCATTTTTGCTTTCATGAATGTCGAGGATTATAGCCTTGGAAGAGAGTTTGTTTAGTTAATTTAAGTTGAAAATCCTAGGAAAAGGTGTTTGTGTTTTTAATCTTACATCCCCCAAAAGCATAAGCTTTTTGGATGTTCTGCATGGGTTACTGTAAAGTGTGCTTTGTTGATGAAATTGTCTAAAGTGCTATCTATATTTTCTTTTTAGGAAGGAAAGGTGAAATAGTAAAGGGAGAGGATTTTATGGAGCAGTGGCAAATTATCTTCTTCCTAGGGAATGTATCTCTTTAGTTATAAAACTCCATTGAAATACAATAATTTTCTTCTGAGGCGATTACTTTTAGCATGAAAAAGAAATCTAGTGAATTTGAAGTTAGTGAGTAGAAGCTTGTAATTTATCAGTTACTTTTCCCCTTCAACTTATGTTTAGTTATTAGATGAATATTTAATGAGGAAAAGTTTCTTAAATTTTTAATTTGTTAACACGTATAAGTTGATATGGTAATTTTGTGTTGTGTGGCACAAACTTCAGTGACCAAAAGCAAGTTTTATGTCACAGTACATATGGGGAGGGCACACTTTGATCCTGGGAAATAGAAACCTTTGGGGGTGGGATTTTGCTTCTGAATGACTTTATTAGGAGGACTTCACCTCATTTAGTTTCTCTTTGCTCTGAAAGTCATAGAAGCCAAGGAATATGGCCCACTATGCTAAAGAACTTCATGGACAAATTTTTTGAAGGTGAATGGAATTAGAATAAAATGTTAACACATATGTAAAATATTTAGTAAAATGCTAAATACTGTAGGGTTGATTTTGCTAGTTGATAAGTTTAGCCTATGTACCCTTTAATAAGGATTGGTTTAATTTTCTTCCATGAACACCAATTTTGTTAATTTTTGTGGTGTTGCAAAGGAGGCTACAATAGCTGCTTAATTATTATGTGGCCTTTTCTCTTTGTGAGGGGGAATATGTACTGTTTAGATGTCCCTGTCAGTGTTCCCATGAATTATAAGGCTTTGTACTTGAAACTCACTGAAGGTTTGGAAGAAAATATTCATTCTGTTAAGGAATCCTTACTTAATGTAAGTATAAAGATTTATTTTGTTATTTTTTCCTGTGTAACATATGAGGTAATTTTTTCAACGAAACTGTGATAGTAACTACAGACAAAGCAGGTTGGACTACTTTTAAAACACCTCTTTAGGACTTTGTTTCCTGGTGACTTGGGGTCTTTGTAAAATCACTTTGTTGCCTTTCACTAGAGGCCTATAGCATACAAATGTGTTGATGTGTTCTGTTTTGCTGTAGTGATACTTCTATTCTTTATACTATTGATTCAACTCTGATAGGGCTAATTCTTCCAGTGAATTTTTCAGTTACCCTGCATGAGCAGGTGGCCAATAGATCAAGATTTGGTTGTTAATATTAATGTCAAGAGGTGATGATGGAAATTGTGTTTTTTGGAATAGAATATCCTCCTTTTTATTATTTTTAAAGAACCAAGTGATTTGAGAAGACTTTTTAAGAAATCCAGTGAATGGTAGGAATATATCTGGGAGTGAGGAAGTAGCCTTCCTTCCCATTTCCTTCCTCAAATTTGACTTCACTAAAACATAGTTAATAATTTCAGTCTTTTCTTTTAATACTTAACTTTATTATATATGTATAGATAGTTTTAAAAAGTTTTTGATGTTAAACATAATACTAGATGTTTTATGACTACATTTCTTTTTTGTTTTTAAATCCTAATGACAAAATAGAGTGTGGAAAAACCTTGCCATGAACTAAGGATCAAAGCCTTGTTTCCTCAAAGGTTTTACAGAATATTTCCTATCTTTAAAAATTCAGTCATTGCATCATTTTATGGGATTGATTTATGCACTGAGGAACGACTTGGGCAACTTTTTAGTAATACTGATATTTGACTTTTTGAAGAGAAGTTCTAATAAGCACTCTTCTACCATTTGGTAAGATAATATTAGGGTCATTTGATTGTTGCAAATATGAAGATATTATATTGGGAAGTGAAGAAAGATGCTATAATTTAAGAAAGATACTGAAATTCAGCATACATATCTATCAGTTTATCCTGAATTTATTCTACTTACTTTTTATAGGTAGACAGCTAAAACTTTGATTCTTCTAGAAATAAATTGCAGAAGTCAAACGCTATTATGTCAGATTTAGAATTATGCTTTTAAGAGTGCTATTTTAGAAAACCGAATCTCCCTCCTTGCCCTTTACTCAGCTGCTTCACAGGAGCAGAATATTGTATATCTTTTCATCATTGGATTAAGACATCTGTCTACTAATTATTTGCTCCCCAAGAGGTTTCTATATATCATTAGAACGTTTGAGAACTTCTAGGCCACCTGTTGCTGCTGCTGCTGCTATTCTCCACACCTGGCCAAGTGCATCTGGCTGCTCAGATTCCCTGGGGGGTGTCTGTCAAGTCCAAAAATCCTGTTTGACTGACAAAACAGGATTCTGAGATTTTGTGGATAATAGTTACAACTTCTGCGTGTCCATAAACAATTTTTTAAAAATTCTGTTGTAATGTACATGTATTTAAATCGAAGACCTTTGTAAGGAAAAAAAATCAATTTAAAATGTAAATATAAAAGTAATTCTTATGTGAATCTTAATATTATGTAATCACCTTTCCCCAAGTGAGATGAAAAATATAATTTGTGTGGAATTTAACAAAATTATTAAATGGAGGAAGGAGGAACTTCTATAGTCAAAGCCACCCTTTTTGAGATTGCTTTGGTTTGGCATCTTGTGTTGAAATCGGTGTGCTCGTGCTGCTGTCTCTCCTGTTGCAGTTGCAGCAGTTACTCACAGACCTTCCTCATGATATGCTGGATGACGACCTGTCCTCCCCCGAGCTCCACTACTCAGACTTCAGTGAGGATGGCACAGAGGGAGAGTAAGGACCTGGAATCATTTTTCACTTGTCTATTGCAAATCTATCATTCTCTTTCTTTGGGTTCTCTGAAGGTAAATAATGAGTGTTCTTACAAGATTGTAGAATCATTCTTCAGCTTTTAGGTGCAGGTTGGAGGGGAAACTGTTAGCATCTGGGAGTTCTTATGATATCTATATGCAAATAAATTATAGACTCTTAATTTATTGTTTTTTTTTTTTTCAAGACCACATCATTCAGAGCATTTGGAAATGAACTGGAATGAACATCAAGTGCTGCCTAAATCTCAAAGTATAAATGTAAGTATCAAAATGACTTTGATGAGGGTGGGAATACATCTTAGTACTTTTGTTTTACTCTTGTTTTTTTTTCAAAAGTATTTATTGTCGTTTCCAGTTCCCATTATACTTTGTTGGGATCATTATCAAGAGCCACATTGAGTTAACTGAATCTATAGTAATCATCAAATGAAACAATGCATTAGGAATCTGACTAGAACATATTCATGTTCATTATGCTCCATGTAATATATGTTCCTGATGGAAGCAATGTGAGGAGGTGGATGTGTAAGTTTTATTTGTGAAAAATGTATACATCATAAAGAAAGCTGTCATCAATTAGGGGCAGCGGGAATACAGAATGAAGTCTTACTGAATAGGTACCTAACTAAAAGTTAATCTATAAATCTATAACCCCAGGTACTTTTATTTATGTATTTATTTAAATATATATATATTTTTTTACATCATTGTATTTCCTGGGGTTCTCCCCCACAATGTCACCTGTGAGTCTGCACTGTCATTTAGATCTTACTATGCTTTTTCCTTCTCTAATTTTCCCCTTCTTCCCTCCCCTCCTTAGCTGTTTGCTTTAGTTCTGTTATCAGCTTGCTAGATTTGAATTTTTCTTGACCTTTTGTTTGTTTTCCCTATATTCCACCTATAAGTGAAACCATCAGTTTTTTCCTTTTTCTTTCTGACTTATTTTCACCAGCATGATTCTGTCTAGGCCCATCCATTTTTTCACAAATGCATCAAATCTGTCATTTTGACTACTGAATAATATTCCGTTGTGCAAATATACCACAATTTTTTCAACCATTCATCAGTTTTGAAGCATTTAGGTTGTTTCCAGATCCTGGCTACTGTAAATAGCATTGCAATAAACATCAAAATGTAGGTTTCCTTTTGAAGTAGTGTTTTTGTATCCTTTGGGTAGATTCCCAGTAGTGGAATTGTTGGATCAAATGGTAGTTTCATTTTCAGTAGTTTGAGAACCAGTCCTTCACACAGCTTTCCATAGTGACTGGACCAGTTTGCTTTCCTACAGCAGTGTCAAAATGTTCCTTTCTTTTCTACATCCATGCCAGCACTTTGTTGTTGCCTGTTTTTTTTTTTTTTTTTTGGATATGGGCTATTCTTACTGCTGTAAGGTAGTATATCTCTGTGTTTTTCATTTACATTTCCCTGATTATAAGTGATGTTGAGCATTTTTTCATATACCTGTTGGCCTTCGATATTTCCTCTTTGGAGAAGTGTCTTTTAAGCTCTTCTTCCCATTTTTTGACTGGGCTTTTTGCTTTGTTTTTGCTAACTTGTATGAGTTCTTTGTGGATCTTTGATATCAGACCCTTTTCAGTTGAGTGGAGTGTAAATTTTTTCCCATTTAGTTGGGTATCTCTTCATTTTGTTTATTGTCTCTTTTGTGGTACAGAAACTTTTTAGTTTGATGTAGTCCCAGCTGTTTGTTTTCCTTCATTTTCTTTGTATGTATAGATGTGTTCTGAAAGATATTTTTGTGGTAGAGGTTGTAGAGTGTTTTGCCTATATTTTCTTCTATGCATTTTATGGTTTCAGGCCTGATTTCCAGGTCTTTTATCCATTTTGAGTTGACTTTTGTGTATAGTGTGAAGTAGTAGTGTAGATTCATTCTTTTGCATGTAGTGGTCCAGTTTTCCCAGCACCATTTATTGAAGAGGCTATCCTTGTTCCAATGTATGTTTATTGCCCCTTTGTCATAGATTAGTTGACCATACATGTTTGGTGTTAATTCTGGGCATTCAATTCTGTTCCATTGGTTTATGTGTCAGTTTTTGTTCCAGTATCATGCTGTTTTAATTATTATGACTTTGTAATATAATGTGAAGTCTGGGATACTCTTGTTTTCTGATAGGAGTATAATGAGATTCAGGATTTATATGTTGGAAATAAAAGTGGCAATAACTGGGAGGAGAATCAAAGTAAACCTGAAGACCGGTTTGATGGATACCATCCTGAAGCTGGAGATGAAGGTGGGAGTGGTTATAGTCCTCCCAGCAAATATGAAACGACTGATTTATATCACCTTCCTGAAAACTTTAGGCCATATACCAACGGTCAGACACAGGAATTTACTAGCCAGCCAAGCAACGTAATTCAATTTTCAGATCCCCAAAGGACTCATTTTCAGGTATTGTAAGAACTTGACTTTGAAGAATTTGTGAATGTGTGTTCATACTTTTTGCTCATCTCTCTATATTTAAGCAATGAGAAGATTTACTTTAAGTCCAAAAATTTCTGAGATAATATTTATTCATGCTTGTTCTGAATTAGTCATGTTGTTTTCTGTTTGCATTCTAATACAATCACAATCTTAGTTCAGGGTTTTAAAATGGAGACTTTCTGGAAATAGTTATTTGAACACTAAATGTTAAATCTGTCACTAACCTCCTTCACTATGGATTCTGACTTCTACCACTTTATTATGCTTTGGTGAGAAGCTGTGTTCTCAAAAGCCATATGTCAGTTTAGATGATTCCATTTAGTTTCTCTGATTTTCTAGATTGCCACCCTTACAACAAATTTTAGGTCAGGCACTTCAAGGCTAACATTTTGTTTTGTGATGATATTACAGTAGACAGGATATATGTTAATGAAAGAGGCTGTGAAGTAAGACCTTTGGGTATAGTTAGTTACTTCTTAACTTTTCTCAAGAAACCTTATTCTACTAATAACTGTCCTGTGTCACACAATGAGTGATGATAAAACAAGATGAGTTTTGGTCCTTTTAAGGTTATTTTCTCTTAATTCTGTGTCTTTAGAATATTATTCATTCTACAAATGGTTGAGTATTTATCACAGGTGAGGCTCTGTAGTACATATTCTTTTTATGAATATGTGCATTTTTATGTTTCCAAGATGTTGGCACAATTGATACTATTCTTAAATTTTTATGTGCAATCTAGTTTGAAATTCTTGAATATTATGGGATTGACCCTATTATATGATCAAAAAAGTACAATTAAGATGTGTGAAATTATATATTGCTGATATGTAACTGACAGTATTATATAGTGAGTACTATTTTAATGCAAAGATATGTATAAATTTTGTACCACAGTTAAATTGTGTAACAAAAATAAGGTATCTAATTCAGAAAATTTTTGAAGAATAGACAAATACTAATTATTAATTTCATTTGCCATCTTATGATAGCCATTTGGCATATCACAAGCTCCGAGTTGTCAAGCTTTGGAACCATATAAGGTGACATATAAACCTTATCAGTCTTCTGTCCAGAATAATGGCTCACCAACCCAAGAGGCAACAGAAAGTGAAGCATTTGAAGACCTGCAACAACAATTTTTAGGAGCTACTGAAAGTATGTATTGAGTCTATATTTTTGACTTAGTAACATCATGGGGAAAATTTGAACACTGAGTTGTTTATTAGTTTTGTTTTTAAGTGTAATAATGGAATTGTAGTTGATAATTTTCAAAGGAAGCTTATTTTCAGAGATATACTCTGAAACATTTATGAGTAAACTGATATGAAGCCAGAGAATTATTTCAACAATCAAAGATTTATTTTGTCAGGGAGGTAATTTTGGGAAGGGATATAGATAAAGCAGAACTGGCTACTATGAGCCTATAATTGAGTTGAGTTGGGCTGATGAGCTTATGGGATTCATTGTCCTCTCTCATATATTTTAAATTTCCCATGGTAAAAAGCTTAAAGAAACATATCTCAGTTGTATATTTTAGTTGTTCTAATTTGCTAAGACTTTTAATTTGCTTCAATTTTTTCTAACTGAGATCTAAATTAGAAAGTGAACTAGTTTTCACTTCAATCTTAGACTTTTCATTGTATGGAAATGTAATTTAATAACCCCCGCATTAGCTTTTTAACTTCTGATTTTTAGAGTAACAGTTAAGTAACTCTGATATAAATTTCTTTATTTTCAGAATTTAAAGTAGGCTTATAGCTCAGGTTTTGTCACATGCTTCTTGCCAAAATGTTTTCGTTCCTATGATATATGTATAAGTATGAGAATACTGAGTGCCTATTTCTAGTAAAGATTTTTGAGATGAAATGTCAAAAACTAAAGCTTTTGCTGTGGTTAATCTGTATTAGAGTTTTTATACATCCAGCTTTTTGTTGTTAGACTCCCTGGCCAGTGAAATAGCTTCTAATCGTTGTGCATGTGGAAGTGCTGATAAGATTTTTCCAGTGCAATAGTGAGGTTTTTTTCCTTTTAAGAGTGGGGGGCAAAGTTGTGCTGGTTGTTGCAGTTGTCCTGGCTAGATCAAATAGGAAAGAGGACTCAGTGCTCTAAGTGTCCAGTACTGCTGCCATCACATGCTTGGGCACAGGGTGATTGTAGGGGAGGCCAGGTCTGTCTTCTGAAGGAGTCAGAAGCAAATATAGGGTGGCCTCTCTTTGTTCCTAAGTTGTGACTGAGAGGATGCTCTGTGTGGCATAACTGGTTGAGTAAATAAGCCTCACAACAGTGGCCTGACATCTTGGTGTTGACTCTTCAGCACCTGTGTTCACTTATATTTATGTACTCTTCTATTTTCTTCCTATAGAATATAGCTCTTTTTTAACAATCTGTTTTATCTACTTGATTTTTTGTTTTAAATTGACTGCACACTTGCTCAAATTTGACATTTATAAGTTAATTAAAAACTTACTGGAAGTGTTGACCTTAGTGATTATAGCTTCTTAGCAAGAGTAGTTTTACAAATGAGTTTGAGGAAAGGTGGGTTCATAGTATGTGCTTATTCCTGGCCTGGTCTTTCTCTAAACCTTGATAGGAGTTTGATTTACAGCAGTTAATGATCTTCAGTTTTGTTTTGTTTTCATCATATCTTTTTTTTAAATGAAAGGTCTATTTGTTAACAAGTGGAGGCTTTGTTTTAGTAGAAAATGAAGACTTTGTCATTGTGTAATTGAAGCATTTCCTTCTGCCATCTATTTTTTTTCTTCCCCTGATCACTTCTTTAGTAATCCCTAAAATTTAAAAAGGACTTCAAAATTATTTATTAGAATCTTCATTAATTTATTAATAAAGCAGCACGAACCAGCGTGAATATGAATACAATATAACTACCACTCATTTAAAGTGTTTTGAGGATGATATCTAGAAATTTTCTTTAGAAATGGTTTTATAGAGGCAGAGACATTTCTTTTTCAACTTTATGAACATGTGAAACTCTATTCCATTTTTATTTGGTATATATTTATTTTTAATTAGTCAGTGTGGTAGTGATTTAGGGTTATACTCTAAACCGGTGACTCTTAAAAGCTTTTCTAGAGTGACCACAGAATGAAGTACATTTTTTAAATATGGTGATGTGATCTGCAACATTTATTTATATAAATAAATATGCATAACTGAACCAGAAGTTTAAACTCATTCTTACTTTGTACTGCATGCTATATGCTGAGATGGTCTATTATTGCTTATCTTGTTTTTTTAAAAATGGTAATCACAATCTTTTGAATTAAGTTCACAAGAATTTAGTAAGTATCACCAGTTTGAAAAACATTGCTCCAAATAACTACATATTTGGAATGTTTTTATCTAATATATTGTCTTTAATTCCAAGCAGATTCTGCAGAAAACGTGCAGATTATTCAACTTAAGGTTCTTAACAAAGCGAAAGAGAGACAACTAGACAATTTAGTTGAAAAGTTAAATGAACGTGAACGTCAAATAAGGTATCTAAATCACCAGCTTCTGATAGTCAAAGGTAAGATAACAGCCTTGTGCACTGTGATTTATGAGACACCCAAGATACCTTTTTTCCAGTTGCTTCTTTTTAAATATGAAGCTGAGAAATTTGACACAGTTGGTTAGAGGACTCACCAGAGCAAAACAAAAACCCAGGACTTTTGACATTTTGTCCTGAAACATCCCCCATGTTCTCGCTTTTCTTCTTTCTCTTAGGCTGTTAGAATCGGTGAACATTACTGACAGTATTCTAAATGTTGTTGATTACCTATGCAGTTTACCTTGGATGAAAAATTGCAGTTCTCAGAAAGACTTGTGTTTAGTTTTTAATACATTTCTGAACCCAAAAATTAGCATGATGTTTTAATCCAAGTAAGAGTTAGTGACCCTGAACTTGTTTAGGATTGCCAGGAGAAATGGTGCCACCTCAGGGAGGAGCACATAGAGTAAATACAGATTCAAATTATTATTGCTTACTCTTCGTGCTTTCTGTCATTTTGGTTAATGTTAGATTTTAATATGTAGAATAATTTTGTGGCTGAACTTCACTTCATTTCAAACTTAATGGATAGTGAAAAGGTCTCTGTAAAATTTATTTTGAAGGAACAACTTGTGAAATGTTACAGTAAATTATGTGGGGAGAGTATAGATTAGGTGAATTTAAGAGTCTATTGCAAGCATATTTAAGAAGTAATTACTTTCACATTCTTCCTTTGATTAACAGGGGTTGATCATATCTATATAACTTCTCAAGTGTATAAATGATAAAATTACTGTTAGGAAATTTTTTAGCTCAGAATGGATAGAAATACAATTTTGACAGAAATGCTACTGGTTTCTCTACAATGTTTTTAGTGTTACTTGGGCATATTTCCCACTCCCCATATATTTCTTTAAATCCACCAAAGTTCATTGAGTTGACTACAACAATGTTTATATATGATATAGATCTAATATGTAATAGAAATTGTGATCATTGAGATTTCTCCATGTATTATTTACACAAACATTTTAATGCCATAGATGAAAAGGATGGTTTGACCCTTAGCCTCCAAGAATCACAGAAACTCTTTCAGAATGGAAAAGAAAGAGAGATACAGCTTGAAGCACAAATAAAAGCCCTGGAGACCCAGATACAAGCATTAAAAGTCAATGAAGAACAGGTAAGTCTTTTACCTTGATCATTTATGATCAGAAGTTACTCATTTACACTGACAAGTTTAATCCCTTAACAAAACTATTTATATAAGATTCAATTTAGAAGAACTTTGAAGATCTTCCACCATAAGCCTGGTTTCCTTCCTTTACCTTGAAGGAGTAGTGCTACCATCCATTTAGTCATCTACACCAGAAATCTGGAGATCTCAACTTCTCTGTTCCTTTGTTCCTCTGTTCCTCTATTCCTAACCAACATTTTACTGTCTCTTGTAAAGTCTCTTAATTAGTCTTTCATCTCTTCTTCAAGTTCCCTCTTATGACCTTCTGAATAATCTTTCCCAAATAGAGTTCTGAAAATGTCATTCCTTTGTTTAAAGTCCTTCATGAACCTGCATGACCTGTGGGGCAAAGTGTGACCTTCCGATGATGACCTGATCCTTGCCTATTGATTCTCTTACTCCTGTATGTTTCTAACTTTTGTGTGCTATTATGTGTTGTCTCATCTCTGTAGAGTACCTTTTCGATGGCATGTTGCTATTTGATTAACAAGCCCCTGTTCTTGAGTTTTCATTTCCTAAGTCCCCACAGCCTTTTTTTTTCCCAAACAAAATCATCACATCTAACAAAACAGAAAAAAAAAAAATCGAAATGTAATAGTCTTAGAACCTTTTGAAGGCAAGAATGCATTGCTCTCACCACCTCAACCCAGCATTTAGCACGCAATAGGTGGTTAGTGTATGTTGAGCGACTGTTGGTATTTAAAAGTGATCTAACCTGTATATTTATTTTTTATGTATTTCTCTATTCTTGCTCTGATTCTGTCATGACTATAACTTTATGATGTGTTTTGAAATTTGTAAGGCAAGGACAGTCTTAATATCCTTAAAAAAACTTGTAGTTCTTTTTAACAATTTCTGTTCTGGGTCCTAAGAATCAACTCATTTTTTTTTTTTCCTTTTAAATTTGCTAGTTTACATATCTACGTAAGTTTGGGTTTATATTTTTTGCTCCTTTATATGTGCATATGCTTCAGTCACTTGACTAAACTTCCTGTGCCAGTGCTCTAGTCCCACTCCTCTCCTACTATGCCAGTGACTTCTCATCTTCCAGTTTCTGTGCTGGGGTATGTAGATTGATTCCATTACTTGGGAGTCATGGAAATAACTGCTATGAATATAGGAGGGCATAGTATTTTTGTGTTAGTATTTTCATGTTCTCTGGGTAAATACCTAGTAGAGGTATTTGCTGGTTCATTTGGGATTTCTATTTTTTATTTTTTAATGTATTTCCGTACTGTTTTTTACAGAGACTGTCAGATACATCCCAACTTCTTCCTTTTTTCCCCCTGTAGAAAATCTTCTTGAGATTTTGATTAATAATGCATTGTGTTTACCATTTTGTAGATAAGTTAACTGAGTGTTGGAAAGGTAAAGTTACTTACCCAAGATTACAAAGTTAGTTATCAACAAAGTATTAGCACCCAAATTTCCTTCTGACCACAGTAGACCTGGTGGCACATTCTTTGATTAATGAGATAAGCTTTTCATTGTTGGAAATAGTCACTATCATTGGTGACCAAGCCTGGTAGTGGGTGAGTGATGAGAGTAATGCTGTTTTGGAGAGTAGAAAGAGGGTAGTTAAAAATGAAAGTGACTATAAAATACTGACCTTGGTTTTAGATGAGATTTGTACGTAGTTCTGAGGATGGATTAATGGAAGAGTTCAAACACTATTGCCTCGTGTCTGGCTCTTTCTTATCCCTTAGATCTCAGCTAAAAAGTCACATTTTTAGGGAGAAGTTACCACCCACCTTATGTCTAAGAGAACATATAACTGTGTATGCCCATTCCTCCTCATCAAATCATATTAACTCTCTTTTTTTAAGCATCTGAAATTATCTCCTTTTTAAGCTTGTCATTGTGTGTGTCTCTCCATCATAAACTAAGAGTTTGGATCTTGTCATTATGTCCCTAAGTGCTTAGAACCCTGCCTGGCCCAAAGTTTCCAGATTATTTCCTGAACAATGAAAGCACCATTGAAATAAATAAGTCTTATGTGAAATTTTACCTTTTATGTGTAACAGATTATTAGACTTCGTAGCTTTTTGAAAATTGGTAGTTATTATGGTTTAAAAGTTTAATTGCTTTTATGTATCAAAAAGGTTATAACTTTGTAATCCTTTTATGAGCTAGAAATTGCATTTATAGAAAAAGTATCATAAATAAAAATTAAATAGAAATCATAGAGTCACCAAGTATATTGCTTTTCTCTAGATGCTGTAACAGATTATCACCAACTTCATGGCTTTAAGCAACACAAATTTATCACCTCACAGTTCTGGAGGTTAGAAATCTGATGAGGATTTCATGCTAGGTGTCTGCAGGGCTGTGTTGTAAGAGAAATAATCCCTTTTCTTGACTTTTCCAGCTTCTGTCCCACCTGTGTTCTTTGGTTTGTGGTCATTTCCATCTTCTGAGCCAGAAGTCATGGTTTTGCCTTTTCTGCTCAGTTTTCTTCATTTAATGTAGGTAGACTGGGCAGGCCTGGATAGCTCTCCTTTTAAGGTCATCTGACTAGAAATTTTAATTCCATCTTCAGTCTCAATGTTCCCTTGAAATAATATTCACAGATTAGCTCACATCTTTTGTGAGCTATTTTTTAGCTTATCACCATTATTTTGTCATTATATGCCATATTTGGCATTGTGTATTTTGCAACACATGTAGTTATAATTTCCAAAACTTTGTTTTCTGTGAGTAACCGTTGATAGGTTTCATCAGTCTTTCAAGAAACTGAGTCATTTTTCTGTGACCTAACAATTGGTTATGCTTCCTACATGCATTTTGCTCACAGAGCAATGCAAATAGCAGTGGGGCCAGTATAGCAGCCTCAGATTCCTTACCTGATGCCCACATTGCCATCATACAGCATAAAAATTTTCATACTCCTCTGGTAACTACCAAATTCATTTTCTCAATGAATAGCTTTCTTAGCAACTGTACTTGTCAATGGATCCCAGCTAGAGAAACCTCAGGAACAAGTCATTGTGGGGAAACCCCTTCTCTACTCTCATTGATGTACAGTGTGTTTTAGAGTTCAAGTCTGTCGAGGAGTTCCGAGCGCAGTGTAAAGATGGCTTTCTGTGTATTTTACTAGATGATTAAGAAGTGCAGGACAACTGAAGTGGCTCTGGAAAGCATGAAGCAGCAGCTGCTGGAGCTTCATCATTCTGAATCTCTTCAGCGGGCCAGGGAGCAGCATGAGAACATTGTCACAGGCCTCACCAAAAAGTATGAAGAGGAAGTGTTGTCCTTACAGAAGAATCTGGATGGTACAGTCGCTGCACTTAAGGAACAGGTTGGGACAATTTCAAATGAGCAACTGTTACCAACAAATAAAGCTGGTTTTTTTGTTTTGTTTTTTTTTTTTTTTTGTGGTTGACATTTTGTAGCTGCCCATTTAGAATTTTTGGGTGTTTGCAGTAGATATTAGATGAAATCGGGCGCGTTCAGGGTGGTATGGCCGTAGACCGCAGTAGGTATTAGATTGCAAGTAATACTGAAAGCCAAAGTTTGTTGTTTTTTTTTTTGTTTATAATCTGTGAATGCAACCTGAAGATATAAATTTGGAAATCCATTCTTTGGCTAGTACTTTTTCAATTCTCACATTACTGATCCATTTTTTAAAAGAGTATTTTTTACATATTGTTCTTATTACCATAGAATAAATTTAGACTAAGAGGAATGAAAATTCTGCAAGCTTAACCAATAGAAAGCCTTTCATGGCTTACACTTAGTAATCAATCTGTCAGTTGAGGTGATCTAAAAATGGTTTTAGGTAGAGTTCATTTTGAGAATTTTAGAATTTTAAGAGTGCAATAAATAAAAGAGGAAAGAAAGTCTTGTGTACAGACATTGAGATATGAAATGAGCATATTTCAGTTTTTAATAAATGCTATGAGCTGAGGTTGAACCAGGTGATAGGTTTGTCATCCAAATTTGAATGAATAAATTTCAGAGTACATTTTTCTTAATGTAATTTCAGAACTAATTTAACGTAAGGAGAGAGGTGAAGAAAAATATGAGAGGGTGTGGAAATCCTACCAAACTTAAAAGAAAATTCATCCTAATTTGGGTTGTTCTTTCTTATTTATACAGCTGTTTTTAATTTTCTTCTATAATTTTGCAGAGCTCTAAAATATTGCATTATTAGCAATAATAATTGTATACCATTTTATTTTTGTATGTATTTATTATTTATTAGTCTTATTTCCCTACATATGCTTTTGCTTTTTATATAGAAACAAATAGTGGATTAGGGTAGGAAAGGACAAAGGCTATGCCATATTATTGAAGGGCCTAGTTTATATCATACTTAAACAAGTAGAATTTGAGATAGTTTTATTAGTTTTAGTTATGTTGTTATAGTAGCATCAAACTTAGCCAGCTCTGGAGAGTGATCCCCTTTGGAAAAGGAGGAGTGGAGTTTGATGGCTTTTCCATGCTGGATTGAAGATCTCAACATTCTCTGCAGACTTAGTCACAATTACGTGGGGAAAAGCATGAAGGAATTTGAATTCCACTTTTGTGCCCATTCTCTCATCACCTCCATGGTGCCCTATTCCCTTCCCTAGGAGAACCAACCCCTCACCCCCATTGGCCCATGCATCTGCAGTCCCCCCCTAGTTTAGAGGGGGCTGCATGGGAGGGCAGAATTTCCAGGGAAATGGTTGGTCTAGTTCCCCTAAAGTCTTGATTCTGTGCTGACTTAGCTTCAGACTCCTGAACCATAACTTGAAGATGCTGATTGATGTCTTTTCCTACTGTTAAATTCTGTGACTGAATTTTGACTTTTAAACAGAGCATAGCTTTGATGTTAACATCTGAATATAATTGCCTAACTTTTTTTGTGAAATGGTGATTCCAAAGTGCCTATGTCTAGTCATTCTGGGAATGTTTCTTAATGGACTCCTTTTGGTCTGTCAATTTGTTACCAATTTTCAGCAATATCTTTCATATAAGAAGTCAATCCATAAAATCTCAGACTCCAAACTGAGATCTCTGATTGGAAAAATATTGAAAAATCAACCAGGAGCTAGGGCGCTACCTACCCTTAATCAGAAAAATACACAAATGCCTTCTACACAGAGATTATTTATTTAGTTATTTCTATCTGAAAACACACATACATTGACATGTATGTCACATGACATTTTACCCCTGGCTACCTTTTTTCTTTATGCAAGTTATTAAAGAGTTTTGAAATATTTCCCTTTCAGATAAACCTTTTCCCACTACATTCTGTTCAACCAATTACAAGAAAACTCAAATACATGCTTGGAAATAGTAACAAGATTCAGATAATGATAAGATTTATCAGATGAACTTGAATAAATTTGCCATTGTCTAGGACCCGAGAAGCTGCCATGCAGTGACACTGTGTGTGCCTGTCTATTGTGCATATGCAGTGGTGACAGGGTAGGTGTCTGCACACAGCAGGTTTTGGTGGTTGCAGATATTCTTAACCTGGCATCTCATAAAGCAGTCTACAAAGGACTCTCGGGAGTCAGTGAATCCCCTGGAAATATGGGTATGATTTTCTTTTGGGAGTACATGATTGTAGCTTTCCGGAGAAGATCATGAGATTATTCAGGTTTCCCAAGAAATTCATGCTTCTTGTGAAGGTGATTGAAAATCACTGTCGTATGAAGAAGTTGTTCTTGGTGGGGAGAGATTACTACTACATTGTACACTAATCACCCTATTTCATTTGTTCAACAAACTTCTTGAACAATAGTTAATATCAGGTTACATACATATTTAATTATAATTTGAAAGATAAAATTCAACATAGGAACTGCCTAATTCTATGTAATGAGAGGAATGGCAATCTACAATTTGTTTTTATAGTTCTATATTTAATATATTTTGAGAAAAATATGGCTAATAAAATTTTATTAATCTAGTGTTTTCCTTATGCCTTTTCTTTTTCTGGGTAGGAAAAATTGTTCACACAACATATTCAAAGAGTTTTTACTTTGAGTTCTTTTTGGATTTTTTTGTTTGGCAGAGAAGATAAGTAACAGGACTTACTTTTCCAAGCTGCCTTCTACATCTATGCCTTCATTTATAGATGTGCCCTATTCTAAAATCTCTGAACATGCCCCCCACCCCCCAGTATTATATAAAAGCTTTCTTCATCCTTGTCTTGACATCTTTAGCTTTTGGTGAAACCTTGTACTTTGATTTCTATATCAAGACTTTCTACCTTTCCTTCTGCATTGTATTTAAAGATCCACTTTAAAGCCATCCTTTTGACTTAGAAATGCCAAAGACTTCTGTGTGTGGCCTATTCCTCATTTTCCTGTGTGCTAAAATTTGTTCTATTTACTGGGTGGATTCAACTCTCTCTTTATCACCATACTTGTATCATTCAGTCTGAAAATGTCTGCCTTTACCAGTCTTGAGCTAATCATGGCAAAGATAATGTGAATGTAATCTGTTCTGTTGAATTTGCCAACAGGAAACTACCTGGCTTAGTTGTTGTATGTAGTCAAATTATTGCTGCAGTCTGCCTTTCATTATTTCTCATATCTATCTTTTAAATTTTTTTTTTTTTTAATTTTCATACAGCATTGATCATCTTTGTATGGTTATTATTCCCTTTATGGCCCTCCCTATATCACACTCCCTGCTCTCTTTCCACCTTTCTCCACTCTGGTTACTCTAATTTCTCTCTAGTAAGTTGTTGTTTGATGCTTGGCTCACTGGTCTCTTTTTCCAGAAATGATGTCCTCTTTTCCTGGGTGAGAACCTGTGCTCCTGGAACACAGCAGTCCAGGCTGATGGGATCTCCAGGGTTTTCTGTGAGGTGGGAAGCCAGGAAGTCAGGAAGCACACACCTGCTTTCATAGGGCAGGTGTGTGGCATGGCTCTCCAGACTCCTGTCTTGTGATGCTTCTTATGGTGGAGGTAACGGTCTTGTGACCATCTTCTTTCTGGTGTCTGTCCCTGGTTGCTGTTTTTGTCCTGTATAGTTCTGGTATCTGGGGTTGGGAACTCAACTTCCTGTCACTAACAGTGGTTAAGTTCCCTGGTGGGAACATATTCCAGCAGCTGATTGGTTCAGTTCCTCTCCTTTCTGGTGGTTTACAGTTTCGGTATGGGTCCACAGCCATATCTATATGGCTTTCCTCCCCTGTTGTTGGAGAAGGAGGGAGCTTTGCTAATGTTGCATACATCTCTGGACCAGGGACTTGGCTTCCCAACTCCAGAGACCTTGTAGGTTGACAGGTCACCACAATAGTCTCTGAGCCTTTTGTCTTGTGGTCCCAACCATGCATTTTTCTGGTCTTATGTCTATCATTTTTTTTGTCCTTTTTTGATCGGTTCTCTGTCTCTTCTGAAAACTTTTGTGACCTCCCCTACACATAACTGTTAGTTGTCCCTAACTCTTCTCCCATATACATTCACACGATCATGAATATGGATTCATTCATTGTGCTTGTTGTGTTCCTTTGGTGATTTAGAGTCATGCTTCTCAAGCTGATTTGGAAATGAACAGTGGTATGCCAGAGGTTTGCAGTGTTGAATAAACATGTACTCGTTTCCAGAAGCTTCATTTTGCTCAAAAATTTGGTAGAAAAAATTGAAAGCAAACATAGCTGTATTATGAAATAGAATACAAAATTCATATGAGTTTTTAAGCTAACATAGACTTCAGAGTCTCACTTTGATTTGCATAGGGGAACATCTATGTTGGATTAGTGTACCTTGAGGTGTACTTTGTGTGATTATCCTTAAAGCCTTACTAAGCACTGGATTTTCCTAACAGATTGGCCTCCAAATGCCTTCTCTGTGTATCAGTGCCTTCTCTCGATAATCCTTTTACTATAGGTACTTACTCTATTCTGACTAGCAACTCTAACCAGTTACCTTAATTTATTCCTCTGTTGTGTTTTGCTGTTTGCCTATAATTCAGCTTGTGTATCCTTTTGAATGAGAGATGATGGTTTTTTTCTACTGGGATTTAGAGTCCCCATAGCTCATTACTTCTAGACACATTGTATTTTGAAGAAACTTGAGTATATTGTACACAAACTATATTTTCTCTGTATCCTTACACAGGTACACATGTGCATACATATGCACATACATTTATCTTGTCTCGGTTTCTTATTGTTATTTATTTTTCAGGTGTTTCTTGGTAACGCTCAATATGTATAAGGTAGTACTTAAGCACCTTCAAAGGGAGTATTAAGAGAAATAAGACACAAGGTAAAAAGAAAACCACAACAGTGAAACAGATGAAGTTTAAGAACTACTCAAAAGAAGAGATTAATTTTGACTGCTTTGAATAGTATGAGCTTTGGCTATTCAGAAGAGTCAGTTTCCTTGTGTTTATCTGTTTCTCTGCTATGTTGGGATACAAATTCCATGGTTCAAGTACTCTGTGTAAATATGTATGAATACATTTATATTGCCAGTGTAAAATGAAAATTGGAATGTAATTAATTTCCTTTGGCTTGAATAAAATCTAATTTTAAAATAACAAGGTCTTGTGAATGTAGAACAGAAAGGGACCTTAAAAAGATCTTCCAGTTCAAATTTTTGCCCTCCAGACAAGTGACAAGGGTCTGATAACCAAGATCCACAAAGAGCTCCTACAACTCAACAAAAACAAAGCAAAACGTCCAATCGAAAAATGGGGAGAAGAACTAAAAAGACACTTTCACCAAAGAGGAAATACAGATGGTTAATAGGCATATGAAGGATGTTTCACATTACTAATAATCAGGGAAATATAAATCAAAAGCACACTGAGATACCATCTTACACCAGTAAGAATGGCCCATATAAATAAAATGGACAACAACAAGTGTTGGCGCGGATGTGGAGAAAAAGAAACTCTCTTAACACTGCTGGTGTTAAGAAAAAGGAACTCTCTCCCACTGCTGGTGGGAGTGCAAACTGGTCTAGCCATTATGGAAGACAGTGTGGAGGACCCTCAAACAACTGAAAGTGGAATTACCACTCGACCCAGCAATCCCACTACTGGTAATCTACCCAGAGGACATGAAAACACTAATTCTAAAGGACACCTGTACACACATGTTTATTGCAGCTCTGTTTACAATTGCCAAGAATTGGAAACAAACCAAATGCCCCAAAACCAACGTTTGGCTGAAAAACATGTGGTGTATGTACACGATGGAATAGTATGCATCAATCAAAGAGGACAAACATATGTCATTTGCATCAACATGGATGGAACTAGAAAGACTCATTAGCAGATATAAGCTAAAAAGTAAAAGAGAACTACAGGATGGTCTCACTAATATGATGGGTATAGGGAAAAACAAATAAGAAAAATTAGAAACAACCAATGGGGCTGAATGATGGAGCGAGAGAGGAGGAGGGGGAAGATGGTGGGAGAGGTGAAGGGCACAAAAGAGCAGGATGGTTAACAGGTGTTAGGGAAGTAGGAGAGCCCCTGGGTACACAATAATTTAAATATAAATACACATATATAGGCAAAATTAAAAAAAATTAAGTTAAAAAATTTTAGCCATCACAGAGATAGTTGACATTCTCTGTGGACATCTCTTCTATTCCTCATTATACATTCCCAGAAGTAATAGTACACTGGATTTGATGTTTATCATTCCTGTGGTATTTGAAACTTTTAAATCACACATATGAGTAAATAATATATTATTTTGCGTGGTTTATATTTTGTAAGTATGGCATTGTAATATGTCTACCTATCTTAACTTGTTTTCTTCTCACACACAAAAAAGATCATCCAGTTCAACCTTTACTAACATGATTATAAAAGATGTTGATGACTCCCTCAAACCACTTAAGTTTTTTTCTCCACTCCTCATCCTGTGCAAGTAGCCTTACAACAGAATGGATGCTGCCTTCTGATGATTTTGTTTGACTAAAATGTAATTAATTATCATTAATTGTTAATTTAATATTCACTAACCAGTCATGAAAATAGTTTTTTGAACACTTTTTCTTTTTATTTAGGAAGACATTTGCTGTCATTTGAAAGATCAAGTGAAGCAACTGGAGAGAAATCAAGAAGCAATCAAGTTAGAAAAGGCTGAGATCATTAACAGGCTGACGAGAAGCTTGGAGGAGTGTCAAAAGCAATGTGCCAATTTATTGCACTCAGGTGGGTGTCTGGCTGAGCTGTTGTTTCTCTCTCTCTAGGAGGCAAGTATGGTATCCAGAGAAGATGGAATAGGATTCATGAATTATAAAGATCCAGAAAAAATTACTGCTGAGAAATTATTTTGACAATTTGATTACATAGCCATAACTGTGCATTTTTATTAATCCAAGACAAGTATTAAGGACAAAATATATTTTATATAAAAGAAAAATTTTAATACTAATTTATATTTATAGTTAAATAACAAAATAGACAATACCCTACTACACAGACATTAGTGTTATCATTTGAATATATTTCCTGCAAGTGAAATGAATGCATGAGTAGCCAAGTCCCTCCTTCTGCATACAGTGCATTTCTGAAAACATATAAATATGAAGGTGTAAAAATAGGACAGTAAAATGTAGGCTATAAGGTAGGTTCTATCGCTAAAAACTAAAACTGATTATAAAATGCCATTATATTTGCTTTTCAGACTCATTCTTTGACCACATGGTTTTATCATTTTGCATAAAATCTTTAATATTTTTTTCCTCTCATGGTGAACGAGCTGCATACCTAGTTACATTTTGTTATGCATAAAATTTCTATTATGGTTTCTATGATATTAAGTTTGAAATGCGTGCTTTCTAGTATTAAGTCAACTATGCTTTTATTGGTAATTTTTATAAAATGATATTCGTGTAACAGGCAATAAATAATCTCAGGTTATACAAACACTATTGTGCAGATAAAACTACCTTGTCTGCTGGTGAGCACCTTACATTGTGAGAATAGCTCTGTGGTTATTCCTTAACTGATATGTAAATGTCACATGCTGGAATAAGACATTTAATTGAGCCTGTTGGTGCAATATGTGTGAAGTTGGCTTGTTCAAGAGTTGAAAGCACTTGTTCAAGAGTTGAAAGTCAAAGATTGCTTGCATAGCTGTGTGTTTTTGTTTTGGTAGAGGGGCAAAATTTGTGTCATACTCTACTTAAAAGTCCTCTTCCCCACTGTTTTTTTATCCTTTTGTTTTACTTGATATTTCTGAGGGAGCTCTGATATTAAAAGCTTAGAAGATATGATTTTCTTTCATTGGACAATATACCATTATAACTTCACTTAACCATGTCCCAGAAGCTGATTTTCTTTTGAGGAGACCTAATAACATTGCTTTACAATGGGAATCTCCCTGTGTACATTTAAAGTAGTATTTTACTGACATTTCAGAAGCATTATCCTAGTACCTTTCTTTCACATGAAGGGGGCAGACATGGTGGGAATAAAAACATTTTGAAGAGAGCTAAGGCCAACAGCAGTATGTATTTTTCTGTTAGATATAGCAGTGGTCTCCAAAGAATTTTTCCTTTGGTTTTCAATGAGCTGGAGTGTGATGCTCCTACTAAAGGAGTGTGAAAACCTGTGGACATGGCTGATTTCATTCAGAACAAGGCTATAACAGCTGATGTTTTAAACTCCTTGAGGACATATGGGAAACCATACTAAATCTTGGAAGTGCCTGGACCAAACTTAGGGCTTTCTGAGTCTCCCTGGCTGTACTTTATGCTCCAAAAAGACAATAAAAAAAGTAATAAAGTAGCACTTTATCTTTGTTAGCCTCTGTGGATTAAAGTTCTTCTGTATACCATGGACACTTTGTCCCTTTATGTATGGTGTATTTTATGATTCTTTCCCCCATAGGCTCAGTACAGGAGATGACTCAACTACGACTCCAGCTGCAGCAGGCACAAAAAGCACATGTTATGAGTGAAAGCATGAACAAGGCTTTGCAGGTGAGTGCTGCCACTTGGAAGAACTTGTGGGTGACTGAATGAGGCAACTGTTCCATCACCTTCCTGAACTTGGATTTCTCTCTATAAAAGTGGAATTCAGATCATCTCCAAAACAGCCTGAGAAAATTGTTGATGGTTCTTTTCCCACAGTTGAGTAGTCCAGGCCTGGTTGTCTCACTGCCCACCAAGGTCCCTGCCCTTTGTTGTTAGACTGCCTGCAGGCATGAACATGGGCTCTCAGCTGGAGTTGTTCCAGAGACTAGTTTATCCATAGGTGTGGGAAACATTCAGTTTAGCTTCAGTACTCTCACCTTTTCCTCCACTGGACTTAGATTTTCCACTGAAGGAAGAGTTCCAATATTACCTCGATTGGCAGACTGAAGTAACGGCACATTCTTGTCAGCCCAGTCTACTCCTCTATTCTAGTTAGAAAAAGTACTCTGTCCGCCTCATGGCTTAAGGGAAACTGTCTTTGGAGACAAAATGTAATAAGCAAGGGAGGTGTGAAAAAACTACTTCTTGCTTTCTTATTTATTTCGTCATGTATTCATTCAGTTTATTTGAAAGTCTGATAGATGCTGACCTTCATAAAGTTATTTTTAATGTCTACAAATCCTGTAGCTGATTGATCATCAAGGTGAATTTTGAAGCATTGATAGGATGATTGCTTCCTTCATATAGGAATATAATGAAAATAACTTCCGCCTCCTTTGTGTTTTAGGATGAACTAACAGAATTGAAAAATGAAATTTCTCTCTATGAATCTGCAATGAAACTAGGAATACCCCCAAGTGACCCAGAAGGAGAATTAAATATGGGGCTCAGTGAATCATATGTGCATTTAGGTATTAAAAAAGTCAACTGGAAAAAATCCAAAATTGAGAGGTAACAAAAAAAATAGTAAACTGTTGAAAAACTTACACTAATAACACTGATAATCATGATAAATAGTACCAAGCAAGCTAATTAGGGACTTTCTTATGAAGAATAAAGAAATCTGAAATCAATTTGAACAGATACCTTAAATATTGACATTATTCAATAAAGCAAAAATGTTAACTTGGTTATAGTGTAACACCTGTACAACTGAGGTGGTATATTTGTTTTATGAATAAGGTAAGGTCCAGGGTTGGTACACCATTGAAAGCAGGTAACTGAAATTTATCAGAAAAAAAGCATTACATTCATTATGGACTCACTGTGATTTTGCTTAGAAAATGGGGATTCTGTCTTATATACTACTGTTTAACAGCTATTTTGACAATTTTGTGGGAGGGAGTACTTTATTGTTTCTCCCAGGGACTGACAGGGCAAAACGTAGTGGCAGTAGAAGAGTGAGTACTTTTAAGTATCATTAAATATTTTTAAAAAATGAGTGAAAGGGAGGATGTACATTTAAGAAAATTTTCTTAAAAAATGTTGGTTTATATACTGTTTTAGTGGTACAGACTCACACTTCTTCATTTATTTTTCAGTTGTTTTTGCTCTGACTTTGGGTGTACATTTTTACTACTCCATAAGTGCACGACATCACTCACCCTCCACCAAACCTCCCTTACATGTGCTCTAGAACCTTTCTCCCATCCCCTCGTAACATGTATTTTTCGGAGTCTAAGAACTGTTTTTGTTATGCTTTGACAGCATATGTTCTATAATTATTTACATTCCTCAGATAAGTGAAACCATTCTTATCTGTCACTTTCTGACTTACTTCACTTAGCATATCACCTCAAGATCCAACCATTTTGACTCCAAAGGCATTATTTTGTCTTTTTTAAATAGCTGAGTAGTATTCCATTGAGTATATATTCCACAATTTCTTTATTCATTGTTTCTGTCATTGGGTACTTAGGTTGGTTTCATGAAATGGCAATTGTAAATAATCCTGCTCTGAATATAGGAGAGCATAAATTTGTTTCATATTAGTGTTTTCATATGCTATGGGTAAATATGTTGATATTGCTGGATTATATGATATCTCCATTTCTTTAAAGATATTTCCCTAGTGTTTTCCATAGGTTCTGTACTAGATTACATTCCCATCAAGAGTAGACAAGTATTCTTATTTCTCTTCGTTTGTTTTTTGAAATAAACCATTGTCACTGGGGTGAGATAGTTCACTGTGGTTATGATTTATATTTCCTTATTAATAGTGATGTTGAGCAACTTTTCCTACACTTGTATAATATAGGGACCGTTAACTGAATCTAGA
Organism: Uropsilus gracilis; assembly: GCA_004024945.1. Lineage (NCBI taxonomy): Eukaryota > Metazoa > Chordata > Mammalia > Eulipotyphla > Talpidae > Uropsilus > Uropsilus gracilis. The sequence continues at coordinate 91,469 of PVHY01004472.1, forward strand.
ACTTTACTGTCAAGTGAACCTGTTGGTCCATATTTACATAATGGTCATCCCTTTGAGCTTCAAATGTAGTGTATGTTTTTTAAGTACTTGCTGTTTGGAAGGTGTAATGCAAGAATAGATGAGTAGAATACAAAAGATGAGATCAAAACTCCCCAGTAAGAATTTACATTTTGTCTACTTGGGAAGAGGACATGTAAGCAACTAAGTGCTGTGTGCCAAAGGTCATGCTTGATATACAAAGGGTTGTCACCTATTCTGTGGTCTAGCATAAGAATGAGAGTTGGGGTATTTAGAAAAGATCACATCCAGTCTAAGGAAAATATTTTTTGAATGCATTTGACTTGGAGGGCCAGTTTATGGTTTAAGATTGAGTTTACCGCCATTATTTTTAGTGAGAGTATTTACTATCTGTGGTGTGTTAGATTTCATGCAATGCAGTACACATACACAAGTCTCCTGAAGAATTTGGTTATGATTAGGTTTTAGAGGGTCTGTATTTTAACCCTGTGATTCCATTGTCATGAAAGTAAGATGAGATTAGTATATTGAAACCTAAGGTGATGAGGGATACTGTAAAACAAAATGTTAGCTTACTCCATTTACCTGTAGTCAGTCGTTAGTCGTTAGATTCTTATCTCTTCAGATTATAGCTGCTGTTCGGTAGGAGATTAGGCTGTGTGATTCTTAAAGGAAGGAACATGTTTCCCAGTGTCGAGAATTTCAGTTCTTTGTTGACTAGAGCTGCTTTCAAATCAGTGGCCCAACTATTAGTGACTTGAAACCACTACCTCCCTCAAATTATGCACTAGTATAGTGTAAGGATTCAGCTTCAGTGTTCTATTTCATTTATGGAATTTGAGTAGCTAAATCTGCTTGCAGCTTGCAGACAGCTTCCCCTTTCCCTTATTATAGTTGGCTGTGAAGCTCAAATAATAAACATTTAACAAGTGGAATGCTTTTTCCCTTTGGTGTTCTCAGCGGGCTTCATAAGGGACTACAGTTTATTTGGACTTAGGGGAACTGACTTCCAAGGGTTTAGTCGTGAGCTTTATGCAGAACTGGTCACCACTGCTGACTTTTTCCCTCTTGGGAAAAGAGAGAAAATTATTTTAGCAAGCACTTTCTCTGCTCTCTGGTTTGGCTTTTTCAAGGAGCACATGATGTGTCATTTCAGTGATCAGCATTTAGCAAGGAAAGAAATTAGGGACATGCAATTTGTTAAATAAGCAAAATATTTCTGCTTAATATTAAATAGTTCACCGTGTCTTACAGCATGGAAAGATGCATTGTAATATTATTGTATATTTCCTTCTACTTCTACAAAAATGATAAGTAATATTATTGTATATTTCCTTCTACTTCTACAAAAATGATAAGGTTTAAATTGATGAGATCTATATGAACAAAACCTTTGCATTATATAGATTATGTATAGAAAAGTTGTAAATATTGATACATATTTAGTGTATTGCCAGAAATTGATAGTGTATTGCCAGAATCTGCTTTTATAATGTCGTACAGTTATTTCTCTTAAAAATAGACTTTATCTTTGATTTATTTTTATTGATCAGCAATGACTTACAATGTGGATTGTGGTTTAGACACATAAGATCTCCACTTCCAGCTATTGTTACCACACCACACCCATCATCAAATCACCCATAGTCCTTTCATTGTAGTCTATTGAGCTCCCTCTCCACTTTATTCTTGCCTTTCCTCCCCCACCCCTACCCCTTTCTCTGATAGCCTCAATCATACAGTCAAATTTATATGACTTGCTATCAGTTTGACTTTATCTGACCTATCTGGTATTTGTCTTTCTCATTCTGACTAATTTTTCTTAGTAAAGTCTTCCAGGTTCATCTTCATTGTTATGAATTGCAAGAGTTTATCTTTTTTGGTAGACATAGTAGTAATAGTTCATTCTGTGAGGAACATAGAAGTGCATATTTCCTTTCGAAATACTAGTTTTGTTTCTCTGAGTGGATAACCTAGGAGTTGCTGGGTCATGGGATAGAACCATCTTTAATATTTTGATATTAGATCCATGTTGTTGCCCATAAGGTCTGGACCAGTCTACATTCCCAACAGTATAGGAGGGTTCACTTTTCTCTACATCTTTGTTAACACTTGTTGTTTCTGATTTTTTTTTTTTTTTGGATATGGGCCATTCTCAGATGAGAGGTAGAATCTCATTGTGGTTGGTAAGAGCTAATCAGTATTTTTTTTATTTACCTGTTTGCCATCTTTATTTTTTTTTTTTAATAAATAAATATTATTTATTTATACGGTTGTATATTTGAAACCCATAAAATGTCATTAGCCAGTTACTTCGATGGAAAACAAGCAAGTAGAAGTGGAAATGCTCTAGAGAGTATCAGGCAATGGCACTTCTCTCCCTCCCAATTACTAACCAGACCCAACTCTGCTCAGCTTTTGAGATCAGGCACCTT